>CP106730.1:47055626-47347935 GCA_025506655.1 Gossypium rotundifolium
GAGAAAATGCTTTGATGAAGTATGATTTTAGAAGTTGAGTTGATTAGTATTTGATTAGGTAAATGGCATTGAATTGAGTATTGATTTTGGTTGAAATGTATATGGTATGAATTGTGCATTAGTTGATGATTTTGGCTACCTAATTGTATGATGATATGGTACTATTTTGGTTGTTTAGGTGAGCATGAGTTGGGGTGGCAAATTGGCCTTGCAAATGGCCTATTTTTGTCTACACAGGCATGTGTCTTAGTCGTGTACAACACACAGTCATGTTACATGGCCGTGTGTCCCCTGGTATTGATATTAAATGAAGTCAGTATGCTCCACACGATCTCACACACGGGCATCTGACTGGCTATGTGGTACAAGTCAGTATACCCCCTAATTGGCACAAGGCCTAGCACATGGGCGTGTGACTTGGCCGTGTTGCATAAGTCATTATCCCTATAGTTTTGGCACAGCCTGGCACACGGGCATGTGGGGCCACTTCGAAGGGCACACGGGCTAAAGACACAGGCGTGTGGTTTGCCGTGTGACCCAAGTCAGTATGTATGCCCTGTTTCCACACAGCCTGAGACACGGGTGTGTCTGGAGCTGTGTGAGGCACACGGCTTGCTCACATGGGCGTGTGACCCCTGTATTGATGAAATATTTCCAAGTTTTCAAAAATTTTTGTATGTTATCAGTTTAGTCCCAAACCATTTCTAAAACATGTCTAAGGCCTCATAGACCCTAATAAGGGACAATGTGATTGTGTTGAATAGTATTTGAGTATGAATGCATAAATGTATGAGTTATGTATTCTTTACAATGTATATTGATTGGTAATGCCTACTACTCTAGTGACGGATATGGGTTAGGGGTGTTACATTACCATTCCAGGCTAAACCCTAATCATAACGTATACTCGAGAGGTATTATATAAGGATAACCTGTCCGGGCTAAATCCTTTCTATAATGAGGTCAATAGGATTACTCATCCGAGCTAAATCCCATCCGCAACAAATGTCGGACCTTATCCATTTCAGGTCAACACATTTATTCATCGAATTGAATATTCAATCGGGACTTATCCCTTTTTCACCATTTTCAAGCATGTATTCAATTTTTCATTATAGAAATCAAATAATGCACATCAATATAAATCACATTCCATACAAATACAACATTCATTAAACATAATTACATGCTCGATTAAGTTACACGAACTTACCTCGACACTTGTTCGTGTATGAAGTCTACTAATCCGAAACCTTTTCTTTCCTCGATCTAACCCCAAATTTGAGTTGTTCAAATATATATAAATAACTTTAATCATCAATTCCATACATTTTATACTGATTGGGAATCAATTTATGTCCTAGGCAAAATTACCATTTTGCCCCTAACTTTTCCATAAATTCTTTCGCCCCTAGCCTTGGAAAATGAAACTTGTGCAAATTACTCTCTATTCCAAGCCTAACCAAAGCCCCATTACAAAATTTAAAGTACATGTATTCATAAAAATTCATAATTTTTCATCAAATTTTACAACTTTACATTTTAGTCCCTAAATCATATTTTCATCAAAAATCACTTTGTAAAAGTTGTTTATCTATCAGTAACCTTTCATTTTCTACCATAAATTTCTAATTTTCAACACATACATCCATGACCCATTTTCCATACTTTGATAACTTTTCAAATTCATCCCCCAAATAGATAGATTAAACTATCCCGGCTTCAAAAATATCAAAAATACTAAAAACGAGACAAGAAAACTTACCCAATTAGGCCTTGAAAGTTTCTTCTCTCTCTCCTAGGATTTCCATGGATTTTTAAGGTTGAAGATGACAAAATAAGATGATATTTCTTTTATCATCTTTTAATTAATTAAATTATTTCAATTTCCAATGTAGTCCTTGCCCTTTTTCTATATTTCCATGGATTAGTCACCAAGAAAATCTACATACTATTCTTAATGGTCTAGTTACCATATAAGGATCTCTAGATTTGAAAACCATGACTATTTAATCCTTATAGCTACTAGAATTCAACTTTAGCATTTTATGTGATTTAGTCATTCTCGAAATTAAGCACTTAATCTATAAAATTTTTGTATCAAAATTTTCACATGGCATGTCTATCATAATACGAACCATGTAATAAAATAAAAATAAATTTTGTTTTGGGTCGGATTTGTGGTCCCGAAACCACTGTTCCGATTTCACTAAAAAATGGGTTGTTACATAGACAATACACATTCTCATCGATCCATCCTTCTTCTTTACGAATAACACTGGCGTACCCAAGGGTGAAAAACTAGGTCGTGCAAAACCTCTATCTATTAACTCTTGCAACTGAGATTTCAACTCTTTCAATTCTGTAAGAGCCATTCTTTACGGAGCTATCAATATCGATGAAGTTCCCAATACTAACTCAATAGAAAATTCAACCTCTCTTATCGGTGGTAACCCCGGTAATTCTTCTGGAAACACATCCGTCTACTCAGAGACAACTGGCCCTGATTCAATCTTAGATTTTGACACTTTTGCATCCAAAACATAAGCTAGGTAAGCATCACAAACGTTTCTCACACATTTCTGAGCTGTCATAGATGAAATCACAACACCTAATTCCCTCGATTCATCTGATTCAATTCGAATGATTTCACTATTCTGACATTTCAATTCAATAATCTTTCGTCTACAATTTACAACGGCATCATGCAGAGTCAACCAATCCATACCCAGAATTACATCAAACTCATCAAACGGTAATAGCATCAAATTAGGCAAAAAATAGTAACCCCGAGTCATTAAAGAACAATTCTTGCAAACTTTATCAACTAATACATACTTTCCTAAAGGGTTCGATACTTTAATCACAAACCTAGTAGACTCAACAGAAAAACTCTTATTAGACACAAAATTCATATAAATATACGAATGAGTTGATCCATGATCAATCAAAGCAATAACATTAGTGTCATAAAGAGACAATATACCGGTGATAACATCTGGTGATGACGCATCTTCGCGAGCACGAATAGCGTAAGCTCTAGCAAGTGCTCTTGCTTCAGATTTCATAGCCTAATCTTTTTTCGTGCCTACTGGTTACATTTCTCGAATTTCTAGGTGGCCTTCCTCTAGTGGCTATGTTACTCATTCTTACATTCTGGAATTTGTCTTTCTCATCTAATTTAGGTAATCCCGTATGAAATGTTCTTGCAAACCACATTTGAAACAAGCCCGGTCATTCATTCTACATTCACCAGGCACCGTTGACATTCTGTTCTATAATTTCTCACATCACCAACACTTGATACTGATGTAGCTTGAGCTTTAGGATTTGAGTATTGTTTTCCACGATCTTTGTTCAAATACTCGATTAAAGCATTTGTACGAATCTCTATATTTCTTTGACGAAAATTGATATGACTTATTCATCGATCTTTTTCTCGAGTCTCTAACCTCTGAATTTTGTTTTCTCTTTTCTTTACTAAGCTCCTCAGCTTTGCAAGCTCTATCAACCAAGACAAAAAATTCTTTCAATTCTAGAATTCCTACTAGAAGTTTAATATCCTTGTTCAACCCATCAATGAATCATTTGCACATGATTTCTTAGTTGAAACATACTCCTGAGCATACTTACTTAATCTTACGAATTCTCATTCGTACTCGGTCACAGTCATACAGCCCTGTTTCAATTCTAGAAATTCTTTGTGCTTTTGATCAAGAAACTACTGACTTATATATTTCTTCCAGAACTCAGTGTGAAAAAATTCCCAGGTAACCTTTTCTCTCGGTACCACTGATACTAGAGTATTCCACCACTGATATGCAGTGTCCCTCAATAATGAAATAGTACATTTTAAACACTCATCTGGCGTTCATGACAGTTCATCGAATACCCGGATAGTGTTTTCAAGCCAAAATTCAGCTCTTTTGGGATCATCATCAACGGTAGCTCTGAACTCTTTGGCCCGTATTTTCGGATCTTATCAACTGGTGACTTAATTAATCGTAGAAGTTTCACACCTTAAGGAGCTATGGGAGCTGATTGGGGAATAGGTGGGGGTGGAGGTTGTTGAGCAGTCAAATTTGCCCGAACAAACTCCGTGAACCACTCGCTCATCATCTAAAAGAAGGCTTCTTTAGCCTCTCCTCCCTGGCTACCCGATACGGATCTAGACTTGGATTGCACTACCCTGTAAACGGAGGCAAGCGCATTACATTCAACATCATCAGCTACAGCTTGATTGGGATCCATTTACTATATGAAAACACAATTTAAATTGTCAGGAGTCATCAAACTATCACAGGTTATATATGGTATGTATAGCTAGACTCTCACATACGCTAAGTTAGTCTTAGAACCGACTAATTGTACCACTCACATTTTTTGTGTTTCTGGAAGGTCTACCCCTAGCTAAAGTGTTATCCAACTTCGAATTCTATACAATCTCTTGCTCAACAGCCTTGGGACAATCTCAGATAAAGTGATCTAATGATCCACATTTAAAACAAGCTCGGTCGTTCAATCTACAATTACCCGGATGTCTTTCACCACAATGTCTACACTCAGGTCACTTAGATTTGGCATTTTCAACACTAGCTATCGAAGTAGCTGGAGTTCTGAAGCTCGAATACAACCTAGCACGATCTCTATTCGAATGTCCTACATTAGCCTTTGAACGGCTATACTCATCTCAGAATTTTTTTGATGCAGACTGAAATGATTTACTTGAGGATCTCTTTCTCATATCTCTATCTTTTGACTCAGCTTTTCTTTTCTCTTTCTCGAGTTCTTCAGCTTTACACGCTCGGTCAACAAGCACAATGAACTCTTTTATTTCCAGAATTCCAACTAATAAATAGATATCTTCATTCAGGCCGTCTTCAAGCCTTTTACACATTATTTCTTCAGTCGAGACACATTCGTGCATATTGACTTAGTCTTACAAATTCTCACTCGTATTCTATGACAGACATATAGCCCTGTTGTAACACCCCTAACCCATATCCGTCGCCGGATTAGGGTTACGAGGCATTTTCAAAGAAAATATAACTTTCGTACTATAATACCCTTTTCATTCAATATACTTCATCCTATTCTAAAACAACCGAATTGATACATGTTTAGATACATACTTCTCAAGCATATAACCCAAATTCATATTCACATCAATTTCATGAAATTTAAAATTGCCTAACATCTCTCTTTATTAACTTACCACATATATGCATGATTAAAATTATAAGTATATTCGGTATAATCATCAACGAAAATAGAATGATCAATCAATATACATTTCTTTAATAAAATCAACCATAAAACAAATACAAACACCTACTTAGCACCATCACCTACGCATTCATTTCATGCAACCATTCCTCATGTACAATCTTGTTTCGAACCAATGCACATTAAAACTTTATAGTTAGAAATACTAATAAGCATCATATGGTTACATGCATATATCACCCGCTTGCACACTTATAAACTAAGAAATAATATTCCTTTTACAATTACATATATCGAATGCGATCATCTTAGCTTTTAATGCCATAAACACAAATTAACTTTGCATGATATATGCATATGATCAAAGACCGAATATATTAATTAAACTTCCATAATTCATGAATTCTATGTCACGAATTTGTACACTATTGACCATTCATAAATGTAGATCTCAAACTAAATTAACATAGAATTATAAGCATATTCAATCATGCCTAGACCGAACCTTCCATACCACATTTCCATACAATTTATAACTACCTATACTTATCAATAACAAATGAATCTAGCAAATCAACTTACATATACAAAATTTCATTATGAGATCATTATTACCACCTAACTGTAACAACCATATTTAACATTCAATAACCCAAGTTAAGATTTTACAACTATATACATAACACTCATATCACCTACCACATTTCCAATAATATCTAAACTTCAATTGAATATAAACATTCATTAATAGCATGAGCAAGCCATTTCATCCAAGCATATTGATGAAGTTTAACCCAAAATAAGTAGCCATTTTCGCAAGGCTATAAATATATACGATTAAGCATCATTAGTAATACAAACTTAGTCTAACCTATACATGCCTTTTGAATTAAAAACCAAGTTTATCAGTACCAAAAGAGAGTGGATAGTGTGGTTAACTTCTTTGAAGATCCTTCGAGTCCGTAGCTTGAATAAAAAATCTATAAAATAGAGGTAGACAAGAACACACACACAGTAAGCTTGCTAGCTTAGTAAGTCTCAAGCAAATATAACGTAATGAACATACATTTAAACATGTTAATACCCAAGCTTATAGTATGGAACATAAATATTTCATTACGTAAAATGTACATAGCTGAATACTAGTAATGCTCTTGATTTAAATATCGTTGCTATGTCATCATGAACCTGTACATTATCAAATCACATGAATATCATCTTATATCGTATATTCTGAATCACATGAACCAATCTAGGCCTCGATCTTCTATTTCTACTTATACACAAAAACAAACACTTTTGTCTCATTCATCACTGATCTTTAAATAAACAATAAGAATTTAGCTCACTTCATTCCTTAATAATATAGTAGGCTAATTCTTACCCGAACTTTTAGCACATAGCACTATATATATCTCACCTTGTTTGATTCTCAGAATCTCCATTTATAGCATATCACCGGCATAAAGCCTGCTAGGCATTGAAGCCCAAAATAAATCAATGCACGAAGCTCGCTAAATCATCAAGCACGAAGCTCTCGCTAGGCATTGAAGCCGAAATAAATCACCAAGACGAAGCTCGCTAGCATTGAAGCCCGAAATAAATCACCGGCACGAAGCCTGGTAGGCATTAAAGCTCGAATGTAATTATAGTTAATCTTTCATTTCACATTTCATAGTGCTAAATTCACCACCACTTATATTTCATATATTTTAATCATATAGCAAACCAAAAGCACTTATTCATATCACATTAAATAAAATTTCAACCAATCCAATTTATTATCATCACATTCGGCCAACTCATGACTTTATACTATAATTATACCAATTTCACCATACATTAGATTTATAAATAAACTTTTAACATATGTTCGCTTAAGGACTTACCTCGGTTGTCGATAGACCGTGCAAATCGGCTATTCGAGAACCTTCGTCTTTCCCCGATCTAAATCCATTTTTCTTTGCTCTTGATCTAAAACACATTAAAATTTAACTCATTCAAGTACATTTCATAACAATTTAGTCCCTAAGCACATAAATAGGCAATTTAACATTTTACCTCTACTATTTCACATTTTTGCATTTTAGTACTAATTGCACAAAACACAAAATACTCAAAATTTCCCCATGCTACTCAAGAGCCGAATCTTCCTAGGGACCTTACAAGTCCTTCTATTTCACTTATTTTGCAAATAAGTCCCTTTAAAATTTTATTATTATAATTTAGCCCTAAATACAAAATTTTACCAAAATTTCTAATACAAAACTTGTAAATCTTTAACACATCTTTAATCTAAAACCATCAAATATCAAAACCATTTAAACATGTTAATGGCCGAATCCTATTTACTTATGAATTTCAAAAATTCAAGCATGGGTCGGGTAATGTACGAAGCAACGATCTCAAAAATATAGAAATTATTAAAACCAAGAAAACACACCTTGAATTTTAATGGATGATGGCCGAACCTTCCAAGCTTTTAAACCCTTATTTTCATGGCTAACTTTGGCACTTCAAGATGAAGAACAAAAATATGGCTTTTAAATTTTGATGTAATATAACATATAATAACATTTTCTTATGTTTTACCATTTTAACCTTTATTTAATAATAAAAACAAATTATAACATAAGGTTATACTTGACCTTTGCCACCCACTAACTCATAAATGGGTTATTTACCCTTTTAATGCTCCACTTTAAAAAGCCATCATCAAATAGGAACTTTACACTATAGTTTGAGACTTTTAAAATTTACGCGATTAAGTCCTTTTTGTCAAATCGAGCACCCAAACGATTAAATTTTTCTACGAAACTTTCACACATTTTAATTCACACATAATAAACACAAAATAAAATATTAAAATATTTCTCAGACTCGGATTCGTGGTCTCGAAACCACCATTCTAATTAGGGTCAAATTCGGTCTGTTACAACTCTCCCCCCTTAAGGATTTTCGTCCCCGAAAATCTTACCGTTAAACAACGTTGGATATTGTTGCCTCATTGAATCTTCTGGCTCCCACGTAGCATCTTCAACTCCGTGCCTTTTCCACAGTACTTTCACTAATGGAATTTTCTTGTTTCTTAACTCTTTCTTTTCCCGAGCTAAAATACGAATCGGTTCTTCCTCATACATCATATCGGGTCGGATTTCAATCTCAGACGGTGTAATCACATGGGACGGATCTGATCTGTACTTATGAAGCATCGAAACATGAAATACGTCATGTATCTTTTCTATCTAGAAGGCAACTTCAATCTATAAGCAACAGGCCTAATATGTTCAGTAATTTCATAAGGTCCGATGAATCTCAGACTAAGTTTGCCTTTCCAACCAAATCGAAGTACCTTTTTCCACGGAGAAACTTTAAAGAATACTCGATATCCAACTTGAAATTCAATGTTTTTACGTTTCAAATCAGCATAAGACTTTTGACGATCCGAGGCAGCTTTCAAATTGTCTCTAATAATAGCTACTTTCTGTTCGGATCAAATCAACCCCGTGTATCTTATTCTCACTGAGCTCAGTCCAGTATAATGGCGTTCGACACCTTCACCCGTACAAGGCTTCATAAGGCGCCATTTTGATACTAGATTGAAAGCTATTATTATAAGCAAATTCAATCAAAGGTAGGTATCGTTCCCACGTACCTTCAAACTCGAGAACGCAACATCTCAACATGTCCTCAAGTATCTTAATAGTTCGCTCAGACTGACCGTCTGTCTGCGGATGAAAGGCTATACTAAAATGTAGTTTAGTACCTAAGGCATCTTGCAACTTCTTCCAAAAGCTGCGATGTAAATCTTGTCTCTCATCTCAAACAATGGAACTCGGACACCATGCAATCTCACAATCTACGATACATACAATTTAACAAGTTTATCGAGTGAAAAGTCTATACAAATCGGCACAAAATGAGTGATTTAGTCACCTATCAAGTATAACCCAGACGGCATCTTTCTTACTCGGTGTCATAGGAAGACCGGATACAAAATCCATTGTAATTCTATCCCATTTCCATTCGTATCATGATTGGTCAAGTAGTCCGGATGGCACTTGATGTTCAAATTTTTACTTGTCGACAAACTAAGCATTTCAAACAAATTTAGATATATTCCGCTTCATGCCCTACCACCAATAGAACTGTTTCAAATCATTATACATATTTGTGCTACCTGGATGTATTGATAATCGACCACTATGGGCCTCACTCAGAATCATCTGTATCAAATCTGAGTTCTTCGGAACACACATTTGGCTTTTAAAATTCAAACAGTCATTTGCATCAATCTGAAAATCTAATTCTGCACCTTTTTCACACTAAATTCGACTAGCAATCAAATCCTTGTCAACTTTCTGTGCATCACAAATTTGCTGAATAAACATCAGTCTTGCTTGTAACTCGGCTATGATCGAACCATCACCGACATAGCTATCCGTATGCTCATTGCACGAAGAGCAAACAATGATTTTCGACTTAACGCATCTGCAACAACGTTAGCTTTTCCCGGATGGTAGTCAATCACCAACTCATAGTCTTTCAACAATTCTAACCATCTGCGTTGTCTCAAATTTAGATCTTTCTGAGTCATTAAATACTTTAGACTTTTATGATCTGAATAAATATGACATTTCTCGCCAAATAAATAGTGACGCCAAATTTTCAATGCGAAAACAATGGCTGCTAATTCCAGATCGTGAGTCGGATAATTTCTCTCATGTGGCTTCAATTGTCTCGAAGCATAGGCTATAACCTTGCCTTCCTGCATCAAAACGCAACCCAACCCATTCAAAGAAGCATCACTAAAAATAATAAATTCTTTACCAGTTTCAGGCCGAACTAACACTGGAGCTTCTGTCAAAAGGGCTTTTAGCTGATCAAAACTTTTCTGACACTTTTCTGACCACTCGAACCTGACATCTTTCTGCAATAACATTGTCAACGGGGTAGCTATCATAGAAAAACCTTTCACAAATTGTCGATAGTAACCCGCAAGTCCCAGAAAACTTCGAATCTCAGAAACATTTTTTGGTGGCTTCCAATCAAGTATAGCCGAGATTTTGTTCGAATCAACTCGAATGCCTGATGCTGAAACAACATGTCCCAAAAAGCTGACCACTTTCATCCAAAACTCACACTTACTAAACTTTGCATACAACTACTGATTTCGCAAAGTTTGTAGCACTAATCTCAAATGCTCAGCATGCTCGATTTCATCTTTGGAGTAGATCAATATATCATCAATAAACACTACCACAAATCGATCCAAAAACTATCTAAAAACTCGATTCATCAAATCCATAAAAATAGCAGGTGCATTAGTAAGCCCAAAAGGCATAACCAAAAACTCAAAATGTCCGTACCTCATCCGAATGCGCTTTGGTACATCCGTATCTCGACTCAAGAATCGATAATAACCCAATCTCAAATCTATCTTCAAAATATCAAGCCCTTTTAACCGATCAAACAAATCATCAATTCGAGGTAACGGTACTTATTCTTTATAGTTACCTTATTCAGATTGCCGATAATCAATACACATTCGCATCATTCCATCTTTCTTTCTCACAAAAGAACTGGTGCACCCCAAGGAGAGAAACTTGGTCGCAAAGCCCTATCTGTTAAATCTTGCAACGTGCTTTCAACTCTTTTAGCTCAAGAGGTGCCATCCGATATAGAGCTATTGAGATCGAGTCATTCCCTGCTAATTCAATGCCAAACTCAATCTCTCGTCATCGGGGTAAACCCAGTAGTTCTTCAGAAACACATCCGGGTATCACATACAATCGAGACAGATTCAATCTGCTTCTCGACAATTTATTATCCAAAGACATAAGCCAAATAAGCTTCGCACCTTTTCTCACATACTTTCGGGCTAACATCGAGGATATAACAGAGAAACCCACCTAAATCATCGGATTCAATTCTAATGATCTCACCGCTCGATGTCTCAAATCAATAAGCTTTCTTTTGCAATTCACCAACGCATCATGCGGTTAACCATCCATTCCCAAAATTATATCAAACTCATCGAAAGGCAACAAGATTAAATCGATCGGGAAGCAAAAATCCTTAATCATCAATGGGCAACCTTTACACACTTTATTAACAAACACACATCTACCCAAAGGGTTGGATACGCTGAATCACAAACTCAAGAGACTCAATCGGCGAGTCTTCATCAATACCGTAGTTTCACATACATATGAATGGGTCAAACCAGATCAATCAATGCAATCACAAGAGTATCATAAAGGGTGAAAGTATCGGTAATGACATCCGAGAAGCAAGATCCTCCCTAGCTCGAGTAACATAAGCTCTAGCCGGAGCTCTAGCCTCGATCAAACTGCCGTGTTCTTCGTCCCTCTCGACTATCACCTACATTGCCGAATGCAGGTGGTCTCGCCTGCGTCTCGATGCACCGCTTCGGTATAGAGTTCGTGTCAGATTCTCGCTTTCACCTAACATCGGGCACTCTCAAATAAAATGGACTGAGGATCCACATTTAAAGTAGGACCGATCATGAACTCTACAACTCCCAGAATGCCATTTTCCACAATGTTTGCATTCAACTCGATTCTGTGGAACATTACCTACACTGGCCATCGAGGTAGCTCGGGAGCTCGCTGGAGGTTGATCACGTCTAGGTAAATCTGAAGTAACTTTATGTCAGCTGAAATCGTCTCTAAACTTCTTAGATGTGGAATGGAAAGTCTTACTCGATGACCTCTTACGAATGTCTCTAGCTTCATCTCAAACCTTTCTTTTCTCTTTCCCGAGCTCTTCACTTTGCAAGCTCGCTCAACTAGAGTCACAAATTCTTGAATTTCGTGAATGCCAACAAGTAACTTTATCTCTTCATTCGCACTGCCTTCAAACCTTTTACACATAATGGCTTCAGCTTGATACACACTCTCTAGCATATCTCGCTAAGCCCGACAAATTTCGTTCATATTCATCACGGCCATCCTTCCCTGTTTGATTCAAGAAATTCTTTTCGTTTTTGATCAATGAATCTTTGACTGATATATTTCTTGCAAAATTCATTCTGAAAGAAATCCCACATCACTTTTTCTTTTGGAACCACTGATACTAGTGTATTCCACCAGTGATATGCAGTGTCCTGAAGTAAAGATATAGCACACTTCAGGCATTCATCTGGAGTACAAGATAGCTCATCTAGTACCCGAATAGTGTTATCAAGCCACATTTCGGCTAGCTCTGCGTCATCATCATCATTGGCCTTGAATTCTTCTACCTAAATTTCTTGATTTTATCAAGCTGAGGCCTACTAGATCTCATCGGATCTATCATCGAAGAAGTCAAGGTATCGGAGTTGGATTATTGGGGTGGAGGTTGGTGTACAACCGGATTAGTTCGATAAACCGGGTAAACCACTCATTCATCATCTGATAAAAGGCTTTTTTATCCTCCCCCTCGTGGCTACCCGAAACTGGTTGAGAGTCTACTGGCACTGATCTGTGTGCACGGTCAGGCACTACACTCTCTATATCATCCGCTACGGCTCTTTCAGGATCAGTGTCCATTTACTATATAAAACACAGTTCAGAATATCAGAAGTCACCACACTATCGATATATAATGAAGGCATGTATAGCTAGACTCACACGCGCTACGGTAGTCCTAGAATCTACTAAATCGTAAGCTCTGATACCAATAAAATGTAACACCCCTAACCTATATCCGTCGTCGAATTAGGGTTACGAGGCATTTTCAAAGAAAATATAACTTTCGTACTGTAATACCCTTTTCATTCAATATACTTCATCCTATTCTAAAACAACCGAATTGATACATGTTTAGATACATACTTCTCAAGCATATAACCCAAATTCATATTCATATCAATTTCATGAAATTTAAAATTGCCTAACATCTCTCTTTATTAACTTACCACATAAATGCATGATTAAAATTCTAATTATATTCGTATAATCATCAACTAATATAGAATGATCAATCAATATACATTTCTTTAATAAAATCAACCACAAAACAAATACAAACACCTACTTAGCACCACCACCTACGCATTCATTTCATGCAACCATTCCTCATGTACAATCTTGTTTCGAACCAATGCACATTAAAACTTTATAGTTAGAAATACTAATAAGCATCATATGGTTACATGCATATATCACCCGTTTGCACACTTATAAACTAAGAAATAATATTCCTTTTACAATTACATATATCAGAATGCGCATCATCTTAGCTTTTAATGCCATAAACACAAATTAACTTTGCATGATATATGCATATGATCAAAGACCGAATATATTAATTAAACTTCCATAATTCATGAATTCTATGTCACGAATTTGTACACAATTGACCATTCATGAACGTAGATCTCAAACTAAATTAACATAGAATTATAAGCATATTTAATCATGCCTAGACCGAACCTTCCATACCACATTTCCATACAATTTATAACTACCTATACTTATCAATAACAAATGAATCTAGCAAATCAACTTACATATACAAAATTTCAATATGAGATCATTATTACCACCTAACCGTAACAACCATATTTAACATTCAATAACCCAAGTTAAGATTTTACAACTATATACATAACACTCATATCACCTACCACATTTCCAATAATATCTAAACTTCAACCGAATACAAACATTCATTAATAGCATGAGCAAGCCATTTCATCCAAGCATATTGATGAAGTTTAACCCAAAATAAGTAGCCATTTTGCAAGGCTATAAATATATACACGATTAAGCATCATTAGTAATACAGCTTAGTCTAACCTATACATGCCTTTTGAATTAAAAACCAAGTTTATCAGTACCAAAAGAGAGTGGATAGTGTGGTTAACTTCTTTGAAGATCCTTCGAGTCCGTAGCTTGAATCAAAAATCTATAAAACAGAGGTAGACAAGAACACACACAGAGTAAGCTTGCTAGCTTAGTAAGTCTCAAGCAAATATAACGTAATGAACATACATTTAAACATGTTAATACCCAAGCTTATAGTATGGAACATAAATATTTCATTATGTAAAATGTACATAGCTGAATACTAGTAACGCTCTTGATTTAAATATCGTTGCTATGTCATCATGAACCTGTATATTATCAAATCACATGAATATCATCTTATATCGTATATTCCGAATCACATGAACCAATCTAGGCATCGATCTTCTATTTCTACTTATACACAAAAACAAACACTTTTGTCTCATTCATCACTGATCTTTAACTAAACAATAAGAATTTAGCTCACTTCATTCCTTAATAATATAGTAGGCTAATTCTTACCCAAACTTTTAGCACATAGCACTATATATATCTCACCTTGTTTGATTCTCAGAATCTCTATTTATAGCATATCACCGGCATAAAGCCTGCTAGGCATTAAAGCCCGAAATAAATCAAAGACGAAGCTCGCTAGGCGTTGAAGCTCAAATAAATCACTGCAGACGAAGCTCATTAGGCATTGAAGCCCAAAATAAATCACCAAGACGAAGCACGCTAGGCATTGAAGCTCGAAATAAATCATCAAGACGAAGCTCGCTAGGCATTGAAGCTGAAATAAATCACCAAAGACGAAGCTCGCTAGGCATTGAAGCCTGAAATAAATCACCGGCACGAAGCCTGCTAGGCATTAAAGCCCGAATGTAGTTATAGTTAATCTTTCATTTCACATTTCATAGTGCTAAATTCACCACCACTTATATTTCACATATTTTAATCATACAGCAAACCAAAAGCACTTATTCATATCACATTAAATAAAATTTCAACCAATCCAATTTATTATCATCACATTCGGCCAACTCATGACTTTATACTATAATTATACCAATTTCACCATATATTAGATTTATAAATAAACTTTTAACATATGTTCGCTTAAGGACTTACCTCGGTTGTCGATAGACCGTGCAAATCGGCTATTCGAGAACCTTCATCTTTCCCCGATCTAAATCTATTTTTCTTTGCTCTTGATCTAAAACACATTAAAATTTAACTCATTCAAGTATATTTCATCACAATTTAGTCCCTAAGCACATAAATAGGCAATTTACCATTTTACCCTTACTATTTCACATTTTTGCATTTTAGTACTAATTGCACAAAACACAAAATACTCAAAATTTCCCCAAGCTACTCAAGTGCCGAATCTTCCTAAGGACCTTACAAGTCCTTTTATTTCACTTATTTTACAAATAAGTCCATTTAAAATTTTATTATTATAATTTAGCCCTAAATTCAAAATTTTACCAAAATTTCTAATACAAAACTTGTAAATCTTTAACACATGTTTAATCTAAAACCATCAAATATCAAAACCATTTAAACATGTTAATGGCCGAATCCTATTTACTTATGAATTTCAAAAATTCAAGCATGGGTCGGGTAATGTACGAAGCAACGATCTCAAAAATATAGAAATTATTAAAAACCGAAGAAAACACACCTTGAATTTTAGCTAGATGATGGCCAAACCTTCCAAGCTTTTAAACCCTTATTTTCATGGCTAACTTTCGGCACTTCAAGATGAAGAACAAAAATATGGCTTTTAAATTTTATGTAATATAACATATAATAACATTTTCTTATGTTTTACCATTTTAACCTTTATTTAATAATAAAAACAAAATATAACATAAGGTTATACTTGACCTTTGCCACCCACTAACTCATAAATGGGTTATTTACCCTTTTAATGCTCCACTTTAAAAAGCCATCATCAAATAGGCACTTTACACTATAGTTTGAGACTTTTAAAATTTACGCGATTAAGTCCTTTTTGTCAAATCGAGCACCCAAACGATGAAATTTTTCTACGAAACTTTCACACATTTTAATTCACACATAATAAACACAAAATAAAATATTAAAATATTTCTCAGACTCAGATTCATGGTCCCAAAACCACCATTCCGATTATGGTCAAATTCAGTCTGTTACACCTGTTTCAATTCAAGAAACTTTTTTCACTTTTGATCAATGAATCTCTGACTAATATATTTCTTTGGGAATTCAGATTGAAAGAAATCCCAGGTAATTAGTTCTTTCAGAACAATAGAAGTCAAAGTTTTCCACCACTGATAAACTGCATCTTTTAACAAAGAAACGACACATTTCACACATTCTTTAGAGGTACACGACATTTCATCGAATACTCGATTTGTATTCTCAAGCCAAAACTCATCTCTCTCAGCATCATCATCACTGGAGGTACAACAGAAGTCTGAGGAGGATTAGGTGGGGGCAGAGGTTGAGAAATAGCCAGATTTGTTCTAATATACTGAGTGAATGACTTATTTATCATCTGAAAGAAGGCTTGTTTAGCCTATCCTTCTCGACTGCTAGTAATCGGTCTAGAACAGATGGCGATGTCCCTTGAGCGAGAGCAGGAGCATTACTTTCCACATCGTCAGCTACAGTTCATTTACGATCCATTTACTATACGAAAAACACATTTTATATGTCAGGATTCATCACACTATCACAGTTCATATATATGGCATGTATAGCTAGTGCAATAGCTCGATTTAGGGCCTAGTCGAAATAGTGGTGCGAGGCCACGAATTTGAGGTGAATTTATGAGCTCTTAAGGTTTATGTCATGTTTTCATGCTAGTGTGAAAGTTTCATGAAGCAATTTTGTTAAATTAAGGTTGAATGGTCCAAAAGGACTAAATTGAAAAAGTTACAAAATATGAGTTTCTAGAAGCTTTTTGTATGAGATAGATTTAGAATATCAATTAGAAGTCCTTAAGTACCAATTTTCTCAAATTATAATTTTTGGACAAAATTAGAGATGAGATAGTAAATTGTAAAAATTTAGAGAGAAGGGCATTTTGGTCATTTATCAATTTAAATGATTAAAATGGGAAAAAGATGATAAAAATCTATTCATCTTCTTTTCCTTATTGCCAAAAATTTGAAGACTCCATAGCTAGGGTTCTTCATTTTTTCAAGCTTGCTAGTAAGTTCATTTTAGCCCCGTTTTTAATATTCTTCGTATTTTTTAAGTTCTCGTATTATGAATTAGCTACTTTTAGCTATAAAATGAGCTAGGATGCATGTTCAAAAATTTACCCATGAATGACATGCATGTTAAATGATGTTTTATGGAAGTTTATGAGAGTTTGATGTTAGATAAACATCTTTTTCTAAGTGAATTTCATGAAAAATGATAGTATGGACTAATTTGTAATAGTTATGAAAATTGGTCATACATACTAGAAATAGTGAGAATTGATGATTGTTATAGTAGAGAAAATGAATCAGCTAAGCATGAAGTTTAAGAAAGTTTAATGAGAATTACTTTACGAGCCTTTGGGCTAAAGTGCAAATATGAGAAAATGTAGGGGCAAAATAATAATTTTGCCAAAGTATGAGTAATGAGTCAAATTAGTCAATGTGATTATTATGATCTATTTATGATTATAGATCAAGAAAAAATCGAAACTGAGGCAAGAACAAAGTCAAGGACTAAATTGCATATCTATATACATTTTGTATATTGAGGTAAGTTTGTATGATTTCTAAGCTTTATGATTTCTATTATTGAATTACTTAGTATAATGTACATTATCATCCTACAATTCTTATTGTTTTGTTAAACAAAGAAATCAATGAGATTAAGTATGAGCAAGTCCCGATTAAAGATGAATTTCCCATGATACTCGATCTACCACATGAGATAAGAAAGTCCGTATAAGACCAAGCCATGGCGTGGCATCGGCAATCAAGTAAGTTATCATGTAACTCCAAGGCAATCTTGGCATTGAACAAGTTATCATGTAAGTCCAAGGCAAGCTTGGCATTGAACAAGTTATCATGTAAGTCCAAGGCAAGCTTAGCATTGAACAAGTTATCATGTAAGTCCAAGGCAAGCTTGGCATTGAACAAGTTATCATGTAAGTCCAAGGCAAGCTTGGCATTGAAAAGCAAACAAGAGAAAGAAATCCTATGTAAGTCCAAGCCAAGGCATGGCATTGGTGATAACAAGAAAGAAATCATATAAGTCCATGTCAAGACATGGCCTTGAAACCAAGATGAGATATTCCATGTAAGACCGTATCTAGGATATGGCTTTGGCATCAAGATATGTGGGATGAGATTTAGTATCCTCGGTTATTCGCAGAAATTCATCGGGCAAATTAGTAAAGTTAAAATGAGTTAACAAAAAGCTTGGTAAGCAAAGCTTTTACCAAGTTGAAATTGAGTATCATTTATATTATGAATCATGAATTAGAGATCATGATTATTATGTTAAAGTATGTTGATCAATGTGACCAAGTGATACAGGTACCATGTTTACCTTACAAGTATGAGAATAGTAAGCATCATGAGACATGTAAGAATCAGTATGAGTAACTAAACTCTATAGATGAAATTTATGATACCATTGTTATGTCAAATGGTTTATATTAAGCAAGTTTATTAATATGTGTTTTACATGCAAGCTTTCTAAGCTAAATGCTTACGTCTTTAATTATTTCTTTCTATGTAGTCCCCCCAAGCTAACTTGTGGATCGTTGGAGTCGGAGCTCGTAGCACACTATCAATCTCTATTTTGGTATAGCCAAGTTATTTTACTAAGTATGGCATGTATAGGAAGCATTTCATTTTGAGAATATGTTTAAAGAAGGGTCATTGTATAGATTATCAAGTTTATTATTCTTTTGTATATGGTAAAGTGATTGGCCAAAATTAACTGAGTATGTATGTTTATGGAGATCAATGAAATATGTATTAATGTTTATGAAATGTATTGAATTGAGCATGAGTTTGGTCTTGGTTTCAGGGTGGCAATAGGCTTGGTAAATAGCCTCTAAGTGCCCACACGGCTAGACACACGGGCGTGTGTCTAATTCGTGCGTACCTTGCACCTTAGTGTTTTAAGTCAGAATAGGCCACAGGCAAATCCCATGGTCGTTTGTTTAGGCCGTGTGTGATACACGGTCAGAACATGGGCGTGTGCCCCAAACCGTGTGAATAAGCCAGTATATCAAGGTATAGCACAAGATTTACAACCACGGACGTGTCAAGGCCGTGTGTAATTAGTCAGTGTCGACCACGGGAGGAAGACACGAGCATGTGTTAGGGGTACATTGGTGTGTCCCAAGTCACATGGACGTGTGACCCCTATTTTAAGGAAAAGTTTTCATTTGAGTTCCGAAAGTTTCCAGATACATGGACGTGTGACCCCTATTTTAAGGAAAAGTTTAATTCTCCTTAAAACTCGACTAGATAGGTGGATAAATGATGATTTATTTTAGATTATTTTCAAAGAGATAATTGAGGATTATTCTTTAATTTTTAATTAAAGAGATAAAGCTATCAAAATAGAAGAGTGATGGCCAAGTAAAGGATTCTAAGTTAGTAATTTTGCTATAAAAGGAAAAGAGGGCCATTCATTCTTTCTTCTAACTCTCTCTCTCAATTCTCTCTAGCAAACATCTCCTTTCTTCATTGTTTTGCTGTCGAAAATACACCTTGTGTAGTCAAACTTCATTACCAATTTGCTCAAACTCTTTTCTTCTTCTTTCATAATCTTTCAAAAGCCAAAAGTTTGCTAAAATCAAGGCCATAGCCGAATAGTTTTGAGACTTCAAACAAGGGGTTGTCGATCAGTATTAAGGGAAAGAACTAGTTATCATTCAATTTTCATCCTTTTTCTTTTAAGATTTGTCGAAATCTAGGACTAACCCCATTAATATCCATTGTCAAACTTTGAAGGGATCTTTTCTGGATTTGTTTAAGTCAACTACAAGAAGGAGAAGTTCTTTTAGAAGGTACACCATAGGCCGCATGTTCCCTAGTTATTCGGTGAATTTTGGATTTAAAATCCACAAGGTAAGCACATAGGTATGTTCGCCAAGGCCTATTTTGGATATCTAGATCTATTTCATAATTGTTAAAAAGCGAAACTAACATATGTAGAGATCCGGTGTTTGGCGAATACAAGGAGAAGAATAACAAAGTTTTCGAGATTTGAGTAATAAGCAAATCGATATTAAGGTAAGTTTTAGTACACAAATCCTACTAGGATTTGGTTTTATGGTCGAATGAGTTTTCATTAAATAATTAATATGGGCGAATGTAGGGAGTTAAAGATCTAAGATCGTAATTCGGGATTTCAAGTGAAATCGTTAAGCGAATCAGGTGTGTACCCACACTACTTTTTAATAAGATTTATGGCAATAATTAATATGTGTATGTTTTTAAGAATCTGAATATGGCTAAGGTACCATGCTATGGTACAAAAGTACTCAGGTACGTTTCCTACTCCTACTAGGAATATGAATATATGTTATTTTTAACATGTGAAAAGTGATAAGAATGTGAATTAAGGCATGATTTTGCATATTGTGTATGAAATATGGGGGCATATGGGTTATATGAAAAGATGAAGTGAATGTGGTGACCTAAGACCACAAACACGGTGACCTAAGACCGTGATATCTGAATGTGGTGACCTAAGACCACAGTAATCTGAATGTGGTGACCTAAGACCACAGAAATCTGAACGTGGTGACCTAAGACCACGAATGCAGTGACCTAAGACCGCGATATGGAGTGTAGCGGAAGGAGGGTTGACTTAGTTGTCCCCACGGTGTGCAGGATGGTACGGGTGGTGTGTAGCGGATGGCATATGGGTTTGGGTTCGGGTTGCATCATTATTTCCTATCTGTTATATGAATATGCATGTAATATGTGAACATATGCCTAAATTGTTAAATTTTAGTGTTGGTTACACATTGAGTCTGTTGACTCACCCCATTGTGGGATTACTTTTCAGGTGACGACCAGTGATGGACCGAGCCGGCAGATGCTTAGTGGAGGCCATGTGAAGTTCAAATTTCTTTTATTTGGACTATTTTACTTTAAGTATTTTGAATTTAAATTTTGGGAATTATTTGATGTAATAAGGCCTTAGTAGAATTATTTTATTCTGTTTTTATTTATTGAGCTTATAAACTTTTACTTATTAAAAGATTAAGTAAATCTATTTTTAAAACAAAGCCCAAACATTTTGTCACCTAAAGTAAAGGATTTTTAATAATGAAATAAACATGTTTTCAACTCTAGCCCAACCCAAAACAATCCTTCTTTCAAAACACACAAGTTTTTCGTGAGTAACAAAAGAATTTGAAACCAGTTTACTTGAAGAACATACCAAATCTGGTCAAAGCTCGTCGACCAGGTTTGGGGTGTTCCAGAAAATATTTGACAACAATTTTGTATTGAAAATTCTCGGATGAACCTTAGGAATAGTCTAGGATGCTAGTGACATGTCATTAGGCTATTGTGTTGGCTTCGGGTGATGATATCGGCACTTCGGGTGTGAGTTATACCTTAATTTGGCTTCGGGCCATGGTATAGGTATACAAGTATGTGAGTAAAGTTTATAAACATTGAACCTATGAAATGGATGAATTCTTGGTAAGCTAATGAATGAATGATCAAATGACTTGAGATTTAATGTATTTGTGTTATCTTGTATAAATATTGTTTGAATTAGGAATGAATGGTGAAGTTGCTCATTATATTAATATGAACTTACTAAGCCATGAAGCTTACTTTGTGTTATTTTCCTATGTTTTATAGAGAATCAAGGCTAGCTCGGACCCGGAAGTAGTCGGGAACATCATCGTACCATCAAACATCTAAGTTGGTACTTTTGAGTTGTGTAAATATGGTATATGGCATATTTAGGCTAAATGTGGTGTTTGGTTGTGATTATAGCCATGAGAGTTGGCTTGCAAATGTATATGTTTTGGTATATATATATATAGCCATGACTGGTGGCTTATTATGCTATGTTAGTTATGAATATGGTTATGGATTTATAGTTGATCAAAGGGCTAATTGATTTGTGGAGTATAGAAGCTTGAGAAAATGCTTTGATGAAGTATGATTTTAGAAGTTGAGTTGATAAGTATTTGATTAGGTAAATGGCCTTGAATTGAGTATTGATTTTGGTTGAAATGTATATGGTATGAATTGTGCATTAGTTGATGATTTTGGATACCTAATTGTATGATGATATGGTACTATTTTGGTTGTTTAGGTGAGCATGAGTTGCGGTGGCAAATTTGCCTTGCAAGTTGCCTATTTTTGTCTCCACAGGCATGTGTCTTAGTTGTGTGCGACACACAGTCATGTTACATGGCCGTGTGTCCCCTGGTATTGATATTAAATGAAGTCAGTATGCTCCACACGGTCTCACACACGGGCATGTGACTGGCTATGTGGTACAAGTCAGTATACCCCCTAATTGGCACAAGGCCTAACACACGGGCGTGTGACTTGGTCGTGTTGCATAAGTCATTATACCCTATAGTTTTGGCACAGCCTAGCACACGGGCATGTGGGGCCACTTCGAAGGGTACACGGGCTAAAGACACAGGCGTGTGGTTTACTGTGTGACCCAAGTCAGTATGTATGCCCTGTTTCCACACAGCCTGAGACACGGGTGTGTCTGGAGCTGTGTGAGGCACACGGCTTGCTCACATGGGCGTGTGACCCCTATATTGATGAAATATTTCCAAGTTTTCAAAAATTTTCGTATGTTATCAGTTTAGTCCCGAACCATTTCTAAAACATGTCTAAGGCCTCATAGGCCCTAATAAGGGACAATGTGATTGTGTTGAATAGCATTTGAGTATGAATGCATAAATGTATGATTTATGTATTCTTTACAATGTATATTGATTGGTAATGCCTAGTAACCCTACTCTAGTGACAGATATGAGTTAGGGGTGTTACATTACCATTCCAGGCTAAACCCTAATCATAACGTATACTCGAGAGGTATTATATAAGGATAACCTGTCCGGGCTAAATCCTTTCTATAATGAGGTCAATAGGATCACTCATCCGAGCTAAATCCCGTCCGCAACAAATGTCGGACCTTATCCATTTTAGGTCAACACATTTATTCATCGAACTGAATATTCAACCGGGACTTATCCCTTTTTCACCATTTTCAAGCATGTATTCAATTTTTCATTATAGAAATCAAATAACGCACATCAATATAAATCACATTCCATACAAATACAATATTCATTAAACATAATTACATGCTCGATTAAGTTACACGAACTTACCTCGGCACTTGTTCGTGTATGAAGTCTACTAATCCGAAACCTTTTCTTTTCCTCGATCTAACCCTGAATTTGAGTTGTTCAAACATATATAAATAACTTTAATCGTCAATTCCATACATTTTATACTGATTGGGAATCAATTTATGTCCTAGGCAAAATTACCATTTTGCCCCTAACTTTTCCATAAATTCTTTCGCCCCTAGGCTTGGAAAATGAAACTTGTGCAAATTACTCTCTATTCCAAGCCTAACCAAAGCCCCATTACAAAATTTAAAGTACATGTATTCATAAAAATTCATAATTTTTCATCAAATTTTACAACTTTACATTTTAGTCCCTAAATCATATTTTCATCAAAAATCACTTTGTAAAAGTTGTTTACCTATCAGTAACCTTTCATTTTCTACCATAAATTTCTAATTTTCAGCACATACATCCATGACCCATTTTCCATACTTTGATAACTTTTCAAATTCATCCCCCAAATAGACAGATTAAACTACCCCGATTTCAAAAATATCAAAAATACTAAAAACGGGACAAGAAAACTTACCCAATTAGGCCTTGAAAGTTTCTTCTCTCTCTCCTAGGATTTCCATGGATTTTTAAGGTTGAAGATGACAAAATAAGATGATATTTCTTTTATCATCTTTTAATTAATTAAATTATTTCAATTTCCAATTTAGTCCTTGCCCTTTTTCTATATTTCCATGGATGAGTCACCAAGAAAATCTACATACTATTCTTAATGGTCTAGTTACCATATAAGGACCTCTAGATTTGAAAACCATGACTATTTAATCCTTATAGCTACTAGAATTCAACTTTAGCATTTTATGTGATTTAGTCCTTCTCAAAATTAAGCACTTAATCTATAAAATTTTTGTATCAAAATTTTCTCATGGCATGTCTATCATAATACGAACCATGTAATAAAATAAAAATAAATTTTGTTTTGGGTCGGATTTGTGGTCCCGAAACCACTGTTCCGATTTCACTGAAAAATGGGCTGTTACATAGACAATACACATTCTCATCGATCCATCTTTCTTCTTTACAAATAACACTGGCGCACCCAAGGGTGAAAAACTAGGTCATGCAAAACCTCTATCTATTAACTCTTGCAACTGAGATTTCAACTCTTTCAATTCTGTAAGAGCTATTCTGTACGGAGCTATCAATATCGATGAAGTTCCCGATACTAACTCAATAGAAAATTCAACCTCTCTTATCGGTGGTAACCCCGGTAATTCTTCTGGAAACACATCCGTCTACTCAAAGACAACTGGCCCGGATTCAATCTTAGATTCTAACACTTTTGCATCCAAAACATAAGCTAGGTAAGCATCACAAACGTTTCTCACACATTTTGAGCTGTCATAGATGAAATCACAACACCCAATTCTCTCGATTCATCTGATTCAACTCGAATGATTTCACTATTCTGACATTTCAATTCAATAATCTTTCGTCTACAATTTACAACAGCATCATGCAGAATCAACCAATCCATACCCAGAATTACATCAAACTCATCAAATGGTAATAGCATCAAATTAGGCAAAAAACAGTAACCCCGAGTCATTAAAGAACAATTCTTGCAAACTTTATCAACTAATACATACCTTCCTAAAGGGTTCGATACTTTAATCACAAACCCAGTAGACTCAACAGGAAAACTCTTATTAGACACCAAATTCATATAAATATACGAATGAGTTGATCCATGATCAATCAAAGCAATAACATTAGTGTCATAAAGAGAAAATATACCGGTGATAACATCTGGTGATGACGCATCTTCGTGAGCGCGAATAGCATAAGCTCTAGCAAGTGCTCTTGCTTCAGATTTCATAGCCTAATCTTTTGTCGTGCCTATTGGTTACATTTCTTGAATTTCTAGGTGGCCTTCCTCTAGTGGCTATGTTACTCATTCTTACATTCTGGAATTTGTCTTTCTCATCTAATTTAGGGTAATCCCGTATGAAATGTTCTTGTAAACCACATTTGAAACAAGCCCGGTCATTCATTCTACATTCACCAGGATTTCATCTTCCGCACCGTTGACATTCAGTTCTATAATTTCTCACATCACCAACACTTGATACTGATGTAGCTTGAGCTTTAGGATTTGAGTATTGTTTTCCACGATCTTTATTTGAATACTCGATTAAAGCATTTGTATGAATCTCTATATTTCTTTGACGAAGATTGATATGACTTATTCATCGATCTTTTTCTCGAGTCTCTAACCTATGAATTTTCTTTTCTCTTTTCTTTACTAAGCTCCTCAGCTTTGCAAGCTCTATCAACCAAGACAAAAAATTCTTTCAATTCTAGAATTCCTACTAGAAGTTTAATATCCTCGTTTAACCCATCAATGAATCATTTGCACATGATTTCTTCAGTAGAAACATACTCCTGAGCATACTTACTTAATCTTACGAATTCTCATTCGTAGTCGGTCACAGTCATACAGCCCTGTTTCAATTCTAGAAATTCTTTGTGCTTTTGATCAAGAAACTGCTGACTTATATATTTCTTCCAGAACTCAGTGTGAAAAATCCTGTGTAACCTTTTTCTCTTGCACCACTGATACTAGAGTATTCCACCACTGATATGCAGTGTCCCTCAATAATGAAATAGTACATTTTAAACACTCACTGGCGTTCATGACAGTTCATCGAATACCCGGATAGTGATTTCAAGCCAAAATTCAACTCTCTTGGGATCGTCATCAACGGTAGCTCTAAACTCTTTGGCCCCGTATTTTCGGATCTTATCAACTGGTGACTTAATTAATCGTAGAAGTTTCACACATTAAGGAGCTATGGGAGCTGATTGGGGATTAGGTGGGGGTGGAGGTTGTTGAGCAGTCAAATTTGTCTGAACAAACTCCATGAACCACTCGCTCATCATCTAAAAGAAGGCTTCTTTAGCCTCTCCTACCTGGCTACCCGATACGGATCTAGACTTGGATTGCACTACCCTGTGAACGGAGGCAAGAGCATTACATTCAACATCATTAGCTACAGCTTGATTGGGATCCATTTACTATATGAAAACACAATTTAAATTATCAGGAGTCATCAAACTATCATAGGTTATATATGGTATGTATAGCTAGACTCTCACATACGCTAAGTTAGTCTTAGAACTGACTAATTGTACCACTCACATTTTCTGTGTTTTTGGAAGGTCTACCCCTAGCTAAAGCGTTATCCAACTTCGAATTCTATACAATCTCTTGCTCAACTGACTTGAGACAATCTCAGATAAAGTGATCTAATAATCCACATTTAAAACAAGCTCGGTCATTCAATCTACAATTACCCGGATGTCTTTCACCATAATGTCTACACTCAGGTCGCTTAGATTTGGCATTTCCAACACTAGCTATCGAAGTAGCTGGAGTTCTGAAACTTGAATACAACCTAGCACGATCTCTATTCGAATGTCCTACATTAGCCTTTGAACGGCTATACTCATCACAGAATTTTTTTGATGCATATTGGAATGATTTACTTGAGGATCTCTTTCTCATATCTCTATCTTTTGACTCAGCTTTTCTTTTCTCTTTCTCGAGTTCTTCAGCTTTACACGCTCGGTCAACAAGCACAATGAACTCTTTTATTTCCAGAATTCCAACTAATAAACAGATATCTTCATTCAGGCTGTCTTCAAGCCTTTTACATATTATTGCTTCAGTCGAGACACATTCATGCATATTGACTTAGTCTTACAAATTCTCACTCGTATTCTGTGACAAACATACAGCCCTGTTTCAATTCAAGAAACTTTTTTCACTTTTGATCAATGAATCTCTGACTAATATATTTCTTTGGGAATTCAAATTGAAAGAAATCCCAGGTAATTAGTTCTTTCGGAACAATAGAAGTCAAAGTTTTCCACCACTGATAAGCTGCATCTTTTAACAAAAAATGACACATTTCAAACATTCTTTAGGGGTACACGACATTTCATCGAATACTCGATTTGTATTATCAAGACAAAACTCAGCTCTCTCAGCATCATCATCACTGGTGGCCCTAAACTCTTCGGCCCCATATTTATAGATTTTATCGATCGGAGGTATATTCAAAAGATTCAAATTCATAACCGGAGGTACAACAGAAGTCTGAGGAGGATTAGGTGGGGGCAGAGGTTGAGAAATAGCCAGATTTGCTCTAATATACTGAGTGAATGACTTATTCATCATCTGAAAGAAGGCTTGTTTAGCCTATCCTTCTTGGCCGCTAGTAATCGGTCTAGAACAGACGGCGCTGTCCCTTGAGCGAGAGCAGGTGCATTACTTTTCACATCGTCAACTACAGTTCGTTTGCGATCCATTTACTATACAGAAAACACATTTTATATGTCAGGATTCATCACACTATCACAGTTCATATATATGGCATGTATAGCCAATGTAACAGCTCGATTTAGGGCCTAGTCGAAATAGTGGTGTGAGGCCATGAATTTGAGGTGAATTTAAGAGCTCTTAAGGTTTATGTCATGTTTTCATGCTAGTGTGAAAGTTTCATGAAGCAATTTTGTTAAATTAAGGTTGAATGGTCCAAAAGGACTAAATTGCAAAAGTTGCAAAATATGAGTTTCTAGAAGCTTTTTGTATGAGATAGCTTTAGAATATCAATTAGAAGTCCTTAAGTAGCAATTTTCTCAAATTATAATTTTTGGACAAAATTAGAGATGAGATAGTAAATTGTAAAAATTTAGAGAAGGGCATTTTGGTCATTTATCAATTTAAATGATTAAAATGGGAAAAGATGATAAAATCTATTCATCTTCTTTCCTTATTGCCAAAAATTTGAAGACTCCATAGCTAGGGTTCTTCATTTTTCAAGCTTGCTAGTAAGTTCATTTTAGCCCCGTTTTTAATATTTTTCGTATTTTTGAAGTTCTCGTATTATGAATTAGCTACTTTTAGCTATAAAATGAGCTAGGATGCATGTTCAAAAATTTACCCATGAATGACATGCATGTTAAATGATGTTTTATGGAAGTTTATGAGAGTTTGATGTTAGATAAACATCTTTTTCTAAGTGAATTTCATGAAAAATGGACTAATTTGTAATAGTTATGAAAATTGGTCATACATACTAGAAATAGTGAGAATTGATGATTGTTATAGTAGAGAAAATGAATCAGCTAAGCATGAAGTTTAAGAAAGTTTAATGAGAATTATTTTACGAGCCTTTGGGCTAAAGTGCAAGTATGAGAAAGTGTAGGGGCAAAATAATAATTTTGCCAAAGTATGAGTAATGAGTCAATTTAGTCAATGTGATTATTAAATGATCTATTTATGATTATAGATCAAGAAAAAATTGAAACCGAGCCAAGAACAAAGTCAAGGACTAAATTGCATATCTATATACATTTTGTATATTGAGGTAAGTTTGTATGATTTCTAAGCTTTATGATTTCTATTATTGAATTGCTTAGTATAATGTACATTATTATCCTATAATGCTTATTGTTTTGTTAAACAAAGAAATCAATGAGATTAAGTATGAGCAAGTCCCGATTAAAGATGAATTTCCCATGATACTCGATCTACCACATGAGATAAGAAAGTCTGTATAAGACCAAGCCATGGCGTGGCATCGGCAATCAAGTAAGTTATCATGTAAGTCCAAGGCAAGCTTGGCATTGAACAAGTTATCATGTAAGTCCAAGGCAAGCTTGGCATTGAACAAGCTATCATGTAAGTCCAAGGCAAGCTTAGCATTGACAAGTTGTCATGTAAGTCCAAGGCAAGCTTGGCATTGAACAAGTTATCATATAAGTCCAAGGCAAGCTTGGCATTGAACAAGTTATCATGTAAGTCCAAGGCAAGTTTGGCATTGAAAAGCTATCAAGAGAAAGAAATCCCATGTAAGTCCAAGCCAAGGCATGGCATTGGTGATAACAAGAAAGAATTCATATAAGTCCATGTCAAGACATGGCCTTGAAACCAAGGTGAGATATTCCATGTAAGACCGTATCTAGGATATGGCTTTGGCATCAAGTTATGTGGGATGAGATTTAGTATCCTCGGTTATTCGTAGAAATTCATCGGGCAAATTAGTAAAGTTAAAATGAGTTAACAAGAAAGCTTGGTAAGCAAAGCTTTTACCAAGTTGAAATTGAGTATCATTTATGTTATGAATCATGAATTAGAGATCATGATTATTATGTTAAAGTATGTTTATCAATGTGATCAAGTGATACATGTACCATGTTTGCCTTACAAGTATGAGAATAGTAAGCATCATGAGACATGTAAGAATCAGTATGAGTAACTAAACTCTATAGCTGAAATTTATGATGCCATTGTTATGTCAAATGGTTTATATTAAGCAAGTTTATTAATATGTGTTTTACATGCAAACTTTCTAAGCTAAATGCTTACGTCTTTAATTATTTCTTTCTATGTAGTCCCCCCAAGCTAACTTGTGGATCGTTGGAGTCGGAGCTCGTAGCACACTATCAATCTCTATTTTGGTATAGCCATGTTATTTTACTAAGTATGGCATGTATAGGAAGCATTTCAGTTTGATAATATGTTAAAAGAAGGGTCATTGTATAGATTATCAAGTTTATTATTCTTTTGTATATGGTAAAGTGATTGGCCAAAATTAACTGAGTATGTATGTTTATGGAGATCAATGAAGTATGTAGTAATGTTTATGAAATGTATTGAATTGAGCATGAGTTTGGTCTTGATTTTAGGGTGGAAATAGGCTTGGTAAATAGCCTCTAAGTGCCCACATGGCTAGACACACGGGCGTGTGTCTAATTCGTGCGTACCCTGCACCCCCTGCACCTTAGTGTTTTAAGTCAGAATAGGCCACAGGCAAATCCCACGGTCATTTGTTTAGGCCGTGTGTGATACACGGTCAGAACATGGGCGTGTGCCCCAAACCGTGTGAATAAGCCAGTATATCAAGGTATAGCACACGATTTACATCCACGGACGTGTCAAGGCCGTGTCTAATTAGTCTGTGTCGACCACGGGTAGAAGACACGAGCATGTGTTAGGGGTACATTGGTGTGTCCCAAGTCACATAGACGTGTGACCCCTATTTTAAGGAAAAGTTTTCATTCGAGTTCCAAAAGTTTCCAGATACATGTTTATGGCCTCGTAGGCCCATGAAATATATGATTAGACTAAGAAAATGAAGTTTGTAATTCAGAACAAAATTTTATAGCCCGTAAGTACATGTTTTAAGTGAGTTCAAGCATAGTAATGTCTCATATCCAGTCTTAGCATCAGACTCGGGTATGGGGTGTTACATTTATTGGTATCAGAGCTACTATTTAGTTGGTTCTAGGGCTAGCGTAGCACAAGCACGAGTCTAGCTATACATGCCATATGTAAGAATGTTTTTTATAATGATAGTGTGACGACTCCTGATGACTTAAATTATGTTTATACATATAGTAAATGGATCCCGAAAGAGCTAAGGTGGATGATGTAGAAAGTAACGTATCGGTTCCTACTAAAGGGACGGTGCCTAATGAGAATGAGAATAGACCCACTACGGTGAGTCAAGGAGGATGAGAAGAGGCTAGAGAAGCCTTCCTCTATCTGATGAATATGTGGTACACTGAATTCGTTCATACGAACCCGAATGTACAACCCCCTCCACCCCTGCCTGTTCCACAACCTATCCCCGCAGTCCCTCAAGTAGTAAAGGTGGTAAGAGGAGACAAACCTCCAATTGATAGGATTAGGAAACATGAGGCAGAAGAATTCAGGGCTAGAAAAGATGATGACCCAGAAAAGGCTGAGTTCTAGATAGAAAATACTACCAGGGTATTTAATGAGTTGTCATGCACACTTGAGGAATGTATAAAGTGTTTAGTTTCTCTTTTAAGAGATGCTGCCTATCAATGGTGGAACACCCTTATATCGATAGTACCGAGGGAAAAGGTCACATGGGAATTTTTTCAAGAAGAGTTCAAGAAAAAGTATATCATTCAAAGATTCGTGGATTAGAAAAGGAAGGAATTTCTAGAACTGAAACAAGGTAAGATGTCAGTGATTGATTATGAGCAAGAGTTTGTGCGACTCAACAAATACGCTTGAGAATGCGTGTCCACTAAAGCCATTATGAGTATAGGTTTGAAGATGGACTAAATGATGATATCAAGTTATTTGTTGCTGTCCTCAAATTAAAAGAATTTATGGTGTTAGTGGAAAGGGCTTGTAAGGCCAGAGAATTAATAAAATAGAAGAGAAAATCTGAAATGGAGTCTCGTGACTCTAGAAAGAGACAGTGGAATAAGCCATTCCAATCTTCATCTAAGAAGTCAAGAGATTTCCCTACCCAATCGGCTACTTCCACTAGGTTTTCAAAGAAGGACAAGAGTAAGTAGAATTCGGGGAATAAAGCATAGACTACTTCAGTTACTAGTGTGGGGAATGTTTGATCTGATAGACCTGAATGCCCACAATGTAGTAGATGCCATCTCGGTGAATGTCGAGCGCATGAAAATTCTTGTTTCAGATGTGGTTCCCATGATCACTTTATAAAAGATTGTCCTAAGATGATGAAAGAAGAGAGAACTCAGAACACGAGATCTGGGGGTATGGTCAGAGGTAGACCGCAGAGAAACCCGAGAAGTGGGGCAAGTGGAAGAGGTAACCCTAGAGAGTAGGCTGCAAGACCCTAGGGTAGGGCACCTACTAGGACTTATGCCATCGCGCTCTTGAAGAGGCATCTTCTCCTAATGTTATTACGAGTATCTTTTCTCTTTGTGATATCAAAGTTATTGCTTTAATAGATCCCGGATCCACACACTCTTATATTTGTATGAAACTAGTATCCAGTATGAATATGCCTATAGAGTCTACCGAATTTGTGATTAAGGTGTCTAATCCTTTAGGCAAAAGTGTTTTAGTTGATAAAGTATGTAAAGACTACCTATTGATGATTAGCGGTCATTATTTTAAAGCAAATCTTATGTTGTTACCATTTGATGAGTTTGACATCATTCTTGGTATGGACTGATTGATTACCCAAGATGTAATAGTTACGAAAATTGGTCATACATACTAGAAATCGTGAGAATTGATGATTGTTATAGTAGAGAAAATGAATCATCTAAGCATGAAGTTTAAGAAAGTTTAATGAGAATTATTTTAAGAGCCTTTGGGCCAAAGTGCAAATATGAGAAAGTATAGGGGCAAAATAATAATTTTGCCAAAGCATGAGTAATAAGTCAATTTAGTCAATGTGATTATTAAATGATCTATTTATGATTATAAATCAAGAAAAGTGAAGCCCGAATCGAAACCGAGACAAGAACAAAGTCGAGGACTAAATTGCATATCTACATACATTTTGTATATTGAGGTAAGTTTGTATGATTTCTAAGCTTTATGATTTCTATCATTAAATTGCCTAGTATAATGTACATTATTATCCTAGAATGCTTATTGTTTTGTTAAACAAAGAAATCAATGAGATTAAGTATGAGCAAGTCCCGATTAAAGATGAATTTCCCAGGATACTCGATCTATAACATCCTGAATTAATGGGCCTATGCGTTTAATGTGTGTGGCTGTGCTTGTTATGCCTGATAGAATGTTTTAAGGGTCCACAATGTGCTTAAAGTTGGGCCGAGGCCTTAGTCAAATTTTCTGTTTGGACACTCTAGTGGAAAGTAAGTTAGGACAGGGCTTAAAAGACATTACCTGTGAATTAAGACAGAAAAATGGCTTATGGCCCAGTGGTTAGTGGAGATATGCAAGGACTAGGAGTGGCGTGTCAAGCTGTTAAGGAGGTCCAAGGTTCGAGTCGCATAAAGCCCAATTCTTTTTTTCATTAAATTCAGCTAATTTTCGGCATTTAAATGGGTAGAGTGGGATAGCAATAAGGCTTGGAAATAGGAGGATTTATTTGAGTGGATAATGCAGATAATATGGCAGATAAAGGGAGGAAGAGGTAGTGTTATCTAGGATTCTTTTGGAGGTGTGATCAGATAAAGATAAGGGAAGAAATTTAGGATTTATCTGCTGGTTACAATGGTGGCCAAAATTTCAATACTGAAGGGGAGGAGAAATCGGTTCTGATATGATCAAGGGGTGCCAAAATTTCCCTTGATTAATAGCTTAGTTTTAGTTTTAAAAAGGGGCATTTTCAGTTTTAGACAGTAGGTGCCGAAATTTTGCTTAAGTAGGGGGGATATCTTTCAATTCTGGCATTTGACCCTATTCTCTTTTTTCTTTCCTCTCATCCCTACTTCTATGCAAAAGCCAAAAATTTCATTGTTCTCTTCTCTCATCTTTTCCTCCAAAAGCCAAAACTCATAACTCTTCTCTTCTCCATTCTTTTCTTATAACCGAATGATCTTTCCTTTATTCACCCTTTTGCCGATTTTGTCATAGTCGAATCTTCATAGATCCTATTACACTTTCTTTCTTTTGATCTTCACAGAAGCTGAAATCTGTCAGGAGAAGTCGAACCTGTTGGTAAGTGCTGATTTCTTTTGATCTTTTCTCTTTCAATTTTAGGGGCCATAGCCGATTGGCTAATGGGTTGTAAGCCATCATTAATTCGATATCTTATTCACTGATCTTGTGTCCTATTTGGGTGGCATTCCGGGATTTAAAGGAGATCTAACCGCCTAGGTTCCTAGGATAAAAATTGGCAACTTCCCAATTCTATTGTCTTCTTTCGGGATTTCAAGGTAAGGATTTCAATTCTCCCTAAGTTGATCCGTCGCTTTCCTTTCTTTATTGTGCCTTAACCTAATGCCTCGTTAAGCAATCATTATAGTATCCTCTGATTAAGGTCATTCATGGACTCGAATGTTAGCAAATCAAAGGAAGGGGTTGGATCTGTAGTCTCAGCCCCAAAGTTCAAGAAACGTGCGGTGTCAGCAGTACAGGATTGTCAGTCGGATTATGGACTGGCTTCAGAATAAAACCTTAGAAAGTTATTAGTCGTATCAACTTCTGATAGTGTCGACATAGAAAGTACTGTCCTGTCAGTATTCAGGTGTGTAGATCTCTATCACACCAGTTAATCGGTATTATATGTATGTTATGGGCTAAAAGCCAAAAAATGAGGCTGTATGAATAGTCGTATTACCCAGAAAGGGTAGGCAAGGGATGCCAGGTACATAATCATAGAAACTTCTCTATATGTATCGAAGTATGTGAAAGTCTATGATTTATTTAGATAGTATAATGTTCTGATTCTTGCATGTATGTATGCATGGGATGGGACTGATATGATGAAGGGGAAGAAGGTCGCATAGCAATCAGTGGCTTTGCCACATAGGTCACATAGTGATCGGTCTTTACGACAGGCAGCACAGCTGTCAAAATACTACAATGTATTATTAAGGTCGCATGACGATCGGTGGCTTTGCCACATAGGTCATATAGTGATCGGTCTTTATGACAGACAGCACAACTATCGATATGGTGTGTAGATCTCTATCACACTAGTTAATCTGTATTGTATGTATGTTATGGGCTAAAAGCTAAAAACTAAGGCTGTATGAATAGTCGTATTTCTAGAAAGGGTAGGCAAGGGATGCCAGGTACGTAATCATATAAACTTCTCTATGTGTATCAAAGTATGTGAAAGTCTGTGATCTGTTTAGATAGTATAATGTTCTAATTCTTGCATGTATGTATGCATGGGATGAGATTGATATGATGAAGGGGAAGAAGGTCGCATGGCGATCGATGGCTTTTCCACATAGGTCACATAGTGATCAGTCTTTATGACAGGCAGCACTGCTATCGAAATACTACAATGTATTATTAAGGTTGCATGGCGATCGGTGGCTTTGCCACATAGGTCGCATAGTGATCAGTCTTTATGATAGACAGCACAGCTGTCGATATGGTGTGTAGTGGATGGAGGTTGATTGTAGAAATCACCACGGTGTGGTGGTTGGTACAGGAGTGTGTAGAGGATGGACTCTTAGGTTTGGAATGGGCCATGTTGCATGTAAATATATATTCTATTGCCATTGTGTGTGGGCCCAGGGCCCATAATGTGTTTGTGGGCCTTAAGGCTTTTATGTGTTTTCGGGATTTGCACACTGAGTCTTGGTGATTCACCCTTTCATTTCTCCCAACTTTTTAGATGAGCAGTAGATCGTGGACATGGAAACCGAGGCGGACTCGAGGGGCCATCAAGTCTTTTATCTTCACAGACTATTTTCGATTTTTCTTTAAGTTTTAATTTTGGGATTATTTTTGTAATAAGGCCTCCATAACTTAGGTTATCAAACTATATTTTTTTTATGTTACATCTTATAAACTTATGTTTTTAAAGTCTTAATTATAAAGTGAAAGGACAATGGGTTTTTCCAGCATGTTCAACGCAAATGTTAAAGTTTCTTCAAAAATGTCACAATTAATGATTGATCGGTTAAAATAAACTGAGATTTTCAAAACCCTTCAAGGCAAAGTTTTCAACATTCAACCCATAGCATACCAGATCCGGTCATGACGTATGGGCTAGGTTTGGGGTGTTACATCTTTGGTATCAGAGCCCAGTTCAAAAATTGGGCTGTGAAATGAGTCTAGTAGTGATTTGTAAAAGTGATGTAAGTTTGAGAAAAGTTCAGTTAAGATATGGCCTTTGAGTCTACCGGCACTCGGTCCACGCAGATAAGTATTCTAAACTCATTATGTGATATGCATGTTGGGCTTGATGGGCTCTATAGGGACGTAGGCTAGTATGCTAGAGTTTATGGACTTTAGGTTTAGTATAAACAATTCTTCAAATCTCATAAGACTTAATTTCTAATTAAACATGTCTGTGAACAAGTCACAGGGTTAGGGTGTGGTAGCAGGAAAACGCATGTCTAGGATTGGATCCAGGGAGAGCTTGGTATTTAAGCGGCCCTAGCAGCTCACCTCCTCTTTACTGGAATCCTACCTAGTGCGTAGTGACTGTTCATCGTAGCCACGAGGACTTGTTGACGGGCCAAAATTTATAACTAAAACCCGAAAGGGACCAGCCACCTTATTTTGCAAAATTACTAAAATACCCTAGTTATGTAAAAATTTTAAAATACCCTCGATTTGTAAAAATTTCCCAAAATACCCTTGGTTTGCAAAATTATCGAAATACCCCCAAATTGCAAAATTACCAAAATACCCCTATTTTTGTAAAATACCAAGATACCCTATTTTGGAAAATTACGAGAATACCCCTAGGTAGTGAAATGACAAAAATACCCTTATGTGATGAATGTGAGTTCATGGATGCTACTTGTATGTTGATGTGTAATGGTTGAATGTATATGGATTCTAGAGCTAGGAAATACAGACCTGAGAACTGAACCTTGTAGATAGAGTTTGAATTTGGAAGAACTATTGTTAAAACTACTCTCCATAAGATTGTTCGTTATTAATCAGTGGAAGAAAATAATAATTCATAAAATTCCTAATTAGATAAACGCGAATCGGTAGAATAAGCACTAGAGGACGTGGTGTGTGTGGCCGAGGTAGAGGCAGGATTGTTGTGTCAAAACTGATAGGGTCTGTCACTAGTCGGGGAATGAGATACCAGTGCCACTAGCTGTGGAGGCAGAATTTTAGGATCAGACACCAATACTTAGGCGATGTTGAGGGTTTTAGAGAGGGTTATTGGGGCAGGCATGGGCACAGGAGCCCGAAAATCTGTGTCAGAGTGACTTAGAGCTAATGGGGCAGAAGTGTTTAGGGGAATTTCTAGGATAGCCCCAGTACAAATTGAGTATTGGTTGGAGGCGGTCGAACGCATAATGGATGATCTGGATTTCACGAAAGAAGAGAAGCTGAAAGGAGTAGTGTCCCTTCTCTGGGACGAAGCTTATCAATGGTGGCTTATGGTTAAGGATGGTACAGTGGCTGACCATATCACCCAGGATTACTTCAGAATGGCGTTCCAGAGTAAGTACATTGGAACGAGTTATGTAGATGCGCAGCGTAGAGCATTTCTGAATTTGGTTCAGGGAAGTAGGTCAGTGGCGGCATATGAAGCGAAATTCTTACGCTTGAGCCATTATGCTCGATGGATAGTTGTAACATCTCAGATTTGGGGTTATGCATTTAGTGCATAATTTAAGTGACAGTAGGCTTGGAGTGTGTTTGGATATGTTTGGGAGGTTTGAGAACCCAAGGATGTAGGAGGAAGTCTTGGAAAAATATTAGAATTTTTAAGTCTAAAGGAGAGGCTAAGGAGGCTTTAAAAGAAATTGAGGCGTTTATGACACAAGTAGCCAGTGTGGTAAAGTGGCTTAGGGCGCTACCTTAAGGGCTTGGAAGGTTGCGTCGGGAGGGAGGAGGTTCGATTGCAGAAATTTCATTGTGGGCTTTTCTTTTTGCGTCAAGAAGGGAGCAAGGCGAGGGAGGCCTTAAGGGAAGAATATAGGCATCTTTGGACATGAAAGTGAGCACAGTAAAGTGGCTACAAGGCGCCACTTAAGGGCTGGAGATGACGCCATAAGCTTGGTGTAGGTGCGGAGTTCGAGTCATGGGAAGCAATATTTTGGTGTTTTATTTTGAGATGACATCAAGGCAAGGGGAAGTGTTGGATGGCACATGGGCTTCAAAAGATAAGGATTAGGCTTGTTTTTTTAATTTTGGCTAGGATTATTTTAAGATAGAAGATAAGTGTAGCTTTATTTATTTATTTAATTTATTTTGAATAAGTGTGGATTTATTTTATTTAGTTAAATAGGTAGATAATTGGGATTGTGTTTGATTTATTTTAAATAATAGGATAAGAGATAAAGGAGGGAAGAAAGTGGGGTATGATAGGAGAAAGGTTGGTGGTAGAATGTGGGATTCTTGGTGGGTGCCTAGTCGATTTTGAAGCTAGATAAGAAGGAGTGCCAAATTATTTATGGTTCTTTTAGTCTTCTGCCGAATTTCCTCTCAATCCTCCTTCTCATTCTTTTTCTTTTCTTCAACCCCAATTCTACTAAGTTCTTGCCGTAATAGGTAGTATTATTTTCTTCTTTCTTTGCTTGTGATTCTTAAAGCCGAAACACTCCTCATGAAAGCCAGAAATTTCTTCTTTGGAGGACCATAGCCGAACCTTATAAGCCTTATTTCCTTTTCTTCTTCATCATTATTTTGAGCCATAGCCGAATGTGCAGTTACCATTTGAAAGGCTAGCCGAATCTTATTGTAGAACCTTTCCTCTTTAAGTCTCTTCAAGCAATGAGGTGGTAAGTAGATCCTTCTCTAGTAATCGATTTTGGATTCTTCTCATGAGTGTGCCGAAACCATATGGTTAGGCCTTGGTTATATGGGTGGTCGAATATGTTTAGAGACCATTGTAATATATGTTCTTTTATGTGTAGCCGAAGGAAGGAAGCACTAGGGATTCTTTCGGGATTCGATTTATCAAGGTGAGTCTATAAGGTATTCGGCCAAGGGCCATTTATTTAGATGTTTATTTATGGCCAATTCTAACCGTGACTATAGGGATTTCGACAGGCTTTTGGGTACAAGTGTGTGATTTTGGGATTCAGAAGAAATAGGTAAGAGGTTGCTAATATTCGGCCATAGGCCATTATGTTTATTAGTGTTGACCGATTTTGGGTTATGGATGTTTAGGCAATTTGACAGTAATTAAGAGGAGTTTTCGGGATTTTGATTCGTTTTGGTAAGAATATTAAGTGTGGATTTGGGATTTGGTAGAAGGCCAAATCGGCATTAAGGGAGGAGGAAAACCACGTTCTAAGATCTGGTTAGATTCAAATAGTTCGGAATTTAGCTAAATAGTCAGGTGCATAGTTATCGCACTGTTCTCTTGTTGTGTGTATGTGTTATATTTATAAATATTTATATGATGTGAATGATAGCTGAAATAAGGGCTAAAAAGGTGGACACCCATGATGGGTAATCGATTAACAAGGTCAGTATTTTATGACTTTAATTTATGTATGATATATGTATGAAAATGTGATGGCATGTGATGTATGCTTATTTTAATGATACTGTGGCATGATACATGGGGCTTGGAATGTGACTATCGAAGGAAAGGGTGTACATTATGTACGTGGTCTAATGTTAGCCTTGTGCTACATTGGCGCTTAATGTTAGCTATGTGCTTCATCAAGGAGGTGTTGGCTAGGTGCCACATCTCGGCGGTTGATAATTGTGTGCATCACCGTGGGTGAATAATATGTGGGATCACTTATGTGATCGGTGGCTCAACCATGACCTTGTCTGTGGGGCCAAGGTAAGATATGTGGGATCACTTAGGTGATCGGTGGATTAGCCACGGCCTTGGCAAAGCAGTGTCTGCTAAGGTAGGTGTAACGGATGGACTTAGGTTGGATTGGGATGCATTTTGCATGGTGATTATGTGGACTATGATGGATATGGGCCAAGCCCATATATGTGGAGACATGTGAAATAACTATGCACTGAGTGCATTTGACTCACCTAATATTTTATTAAACCTTACGGTGATGCATGATGCTCGGACCGGGTTGGAGTGGATACGAGGTGGCCCATCGAAAGATGTTTCTTGGTTTTAAATATTTTATTTTCGATATTTTGGGAATTTATTTGATGTAATAAGGTCCACTTATAGTATTTGGAAACTTTATTTATGATTTTGAAGTTTATTTTATTATTGAACTAATCATGGGAAATATTTTTTTTGAAGCAATGTATATTATATTAACTTATGTAAAAGTTTTAATCCGGGAATTTGTAATAACTAAATTTTTATGGGCTTTTAAATACACAATGTTTTATCAAAGAAAATAAATTTATACGTTTTCACCTTCAAGTCAAATTCTTCGCAAACATTTTTCGCAGTGACATACCAGATCCGGTCAAGGCTCGTGGGCCGGGTTTGGGGGTGTTACAATAGTGGCCACAGAACATGAACAGTGTGTTCTATTTGAAGATGGCCTGAAGGATGATTTACGTGTTTTGATAGCTCCACAGCGGGAGAGGGAATTTGCTGTACTTGTAGAGAAGGCTAAGATAGCTGAGGAGGTAAAGTGAATGGAAAAGATGAATCGGGATAAAGATAGAAGTGGAAGTAGGAGGAATTTTGGATCGTTAGGAGCAGTTGGGCATACTCAGAAAAGACCTAGGTCGGATGGGCCAAACCGGGTGGATAGACCTGCTGCTAACCAGACACAGAGGTGTGTTCGTTGTGGTAAATTCCATGTAGGTGAGTGTTGGGCAGGCAGTGGAAAGTGCTTTAGGTGTGGATCTTTGGACAATTAGATTAGAGGCGTCCTGACCACGGGCGATGTAAGACCATGCAGCGAAATGCTCACCGGTAGAGGAGGTCGGTAGTAGAGGGTCGTGGTCGACTAGAGTTGGTAACGATTTCATTGGTAGTGGAGCACCAAAGTAGAAGGCGAAACTTGAGGTGAGATAGCCGGGGTTAGTCTACGCTGCCAGACGTCGAGAGGAGGCTGACGCATCGAATGTTATAACCGGTACATTTTAATATTTGGTTTACCTTACACTGTATTGATTAACATTGGGTCGACACATTCATATGTTGCTAGTAGTGTGTCAGGAACTTTAAGTTTAGATTTCGAGATTACCCCTTAGGAAATGACTGTAATTAGTCCATTAGGACAATCTATGGTAGTAGATAAACTCTATCGGGAGGTACCCTTAGAAGTTCAAGGAATAGTTTTTCGGACAGATCTGATGGAATTACTGTTCGGGGAGTTCGACTTAATATTAGGCATGGACTTGCTGGTGAAGTATCAAGCTAATTTAGATTGTGCAGCCAAGCGTATGGTGTTGAAAACTCTCGAGGGTGGTGAAGTGATGGTGATAGGAGAAAGGGGGAACTGTCTGTTGAATGTAGTGACTACCCTAAGAGTAGAAAGGATGGTGAGAAAAGGATGTGAGGCAGTTTTAATATTTGTTTGGGCTATAGAAGCCAAGGACCTAACTGTTGGGGACATTAGGACGGTAAAGGAGCTTCCTAATGTTTTCCCAGAAGAGCTTCCGGAACTACCCCCAGATCGTGAAGTGGAGTTTGGTATCGATCTTTTTAAAGAACGGTACAGGTATCTATTGCTCCATATAGGATGGTGCCAAAGTAGTTGGTGGAATTGAAAGCGCAGATTCAGGAGTTGTTGGATAAAGGGTTTATTCAACCAAGTGTGTCACCATGGGGAGCGCCGGTGTTATTTGTCAAGAAGAAAGATGGATCAATGTGTATATGCATTGACTATCGTCAGTTGAATAAGCTAACAATTAAGAACAAATACCCGTTACCGAGGATCAATGACTTGTTCGATCAGTTGAAGGGAGCCTTAGTCTTTTCAAAGATAGATCTGAGGTCAGGATACCATCAACTTAAGGTCAAGGAGGTAGATATTCATAAGACGGCTTTTAGGACTCGCTATGGCCATTACGAGTTCATGGTAATGCCATTCGGATTGACCAATGCGCTAGCAGCATTTATGGACATGATGAACCGAATATTCCAACCCTACTTGGATCGGTTTGTCGTGGTATTCATAGATGATATCCTGGTTTATTCAGGATCGGAGGAGGAACATGACTTACACCTTCGAGTGGTTTTACAAATCTTGAGGGAGAAGCAGTTGTATGCCAAATTCAGTAAGTGTGAATTTTGGCTAAGGGAAGTTACGTTTTTAGGCCATGTTGTGTCGGTAGAGGGGATTAGGGTTGACCCTCGATAAATTGACGCTGTATTGGATTGGAAGCCGCCTAAGTCCGTGGCAAAAATTTAAAGTTTTCTTGGACTGGCCGGGTACTATCGATGGTTTGTTGAAGGATTTTCTTCAATAATGGCACCATTGACTAAGTTATTACGGAAAAGAGTTCCGTTTGTTTGGTCCAATAAGCAGCAAGAGAGTTTCAAGAAGTTAAAAAGGATTTTGACGGAGGCTCTAGTATTGATTTAGCCAGAGGCTGGAAAGGAATTTGTAATTTACTGTGATGCGTCACACACGAGACTAGGATGCATGTTGATGCAAGATGGAAAGGTTACTGCGTATTCATCTCGGCAGTTAAGACCGCACGAAGCAAATTATCCCACCCATGATTTGGAGTTGGCGGCGGTGGTTTTTGCTTTAAAGATTTGGAAACATTATCTGTATGAGGAGAAATCTATTATTTACACCGATCATAAGAGCCTACAATACCTTTTGACCCAGAAGGAGTTGAATCTAAGGCACAGGAGGTGGATCGAGTTGTTAAAGGATTATGATTGCTCGATCGAGTACCATCTGGGTAAAGCTAATGTGGTGGCGGATGCTTTAAGTCGTAGAGTAATCTCTAACTTGAGAGAAATGTTTGCTCACCTTAGTTTATACGATGATGGGAGCTTATTGGCTGAACTTCAAGTGAGACCCTTTTGGGTCAGTCAGGTTAAGGAGAAGCAACAGACCGATGAGTTGCTAAAGGAGAAGTTTCATGTAGGATCAAGTGATGGATCGACGGACTTCAGTATGAATGAGGAAGGTCTGTTATGTTTTTAAGGGAGAGTTTGTATGCCAAAAGATCCGAAATTGAGGCATAGGATTTTTCAAGAAGCGCATGGAAGTTTATACGCTATGCACCCCAGAGGGAGTAAGATGTATCGGGATTTGTGGGATCAGTTTTGGTGGCCGGGCTTGAAGCAAGAGGTAATTAAATTGGTGAGTAAGTGTTTGACACATCGTGAGGTAAAGGCGAACATCGGCTACCATCAAGGTTATTCTGACCGATGAAGATTCCACAATGGAAGTGGGAAAGGATCACAATGGACTTTGTTAGTGGGCTACCACTCATGCCTACTAAGAAAGATTCAGTCTGGGTGATTGTTGATCGCTTGACAAAGTCTGCTCATTTCATACCAGTATGGGTCGATTACTCTCTGTAGAAATTGGCTAAGCTATACATAGTGGACGTAGTGAGGTTGCATGGGGTACCAGTATCAATCATATCGGACAGGGACCCGAGGTTCACGTCGCGATTCTGGAAGGCGTTGCATTAAGTGTTGGAGTGCAGTTGGATTTCGATCTGACATTTCATCCTCAGACAGATGAACAATCTGAGCGGGTAATTCAGATCTTAGAGGACATGTTGAGAGGTTGTGTCATTAATTTCAGAGGTAGTTCGGAAGATTTTATACCATTAGCGGAGTTTGCTTGCAACAACAGCTACCAGTCTAGTATTCAGATGGCGCCCTATAAAGTATTGTACGGGCAGAAGTGTCGTACTCCTACCTGTTGGACGAAATTAGGGGAATGTCAAATTTTGGGTCCGGAGTTGGTTACCGAGATAGAAGAGAAGGTTGAGTTAATTCGAGCTCGACTAAAGGAAGCGTTGGACCAATAGGAGTCCCATACAGACTTGAAGCATAAGGACATAGAGTTTGTAGTGGGTGACAAGGTGTTCTTGAAGGTGTCGCCATGGAAGAAAGTGCTGAGGTTTGGACGGCAGGGTAAATTAAGTCCTAAATTTATCGGACCTTATTGGGTGTTGAAACAAGTGGGGCCGGTAGCCTATCAGCTAGAGCTACTTTCTCAGCTAAGCCAGATTCACAATGTATTCCACGTTTCTGTTTTAAGATGTTACCGTTCGGATCTATCCCATGTGGTGTCTGTGGAAGAAATCGAAGTGAGACCTAACCTATCCTTTGAAGAAGAACCGGTAGAAATCCAGGATCATGATGTCAAGGTATTGCAAAGGAAAATGGTTCCATTAGTTAAGGTTCTATGGCAGAATCACAGTTCTGAGGAGGCTACTTGAGAACCAGAGGAAGCGATACGGCGACAATACCTGCATCTATTTTGATCAGGTAATTTTGAGGCCGAAATTTCTTTAAGGGGGTAGAACTGTAACATTCTGAATTAATGGGCCTATGCGTTTAATGTGTGTGATTGTGCTTGTTATGCTTGATAGAATGTTTTAAGGGTCTAGAATGGGCTCAAAGTTGGGCTGAGGCCTTAGTAAAATTTTTTGTTTAGACACTCTAGTGGAAAGTAAGTTAGGACAGGGCTTAAAAGACATTACCTGTGAATTAAGACACAAAAATGGGCTTGTGGCCCAGTGGTCAGTGGCGATATGGAGGGACTAGGAGTGGCGTGTCAAGCTGTTAAGGAGGTCCAGGGTTCGAGTAGTATAAAGCTCAATTCTTTTTAATTAAATTCAACTAATTTTCGGCATTTAAGTGGGTACAGTGGGACGGCAATAAGGCTTGGAAATAGGAGGATTTATTTGAATGGATAATGCAGATAATATGGTAGATAAAAGGGAGGAAGGGGTAGCGTTATCTAGGATTCTTTTGGAGGTGTGATCAGATAAAGATAAGGGAGGAAATTTAGGATTTATCTGCTGGTCACAGTGGTGGCCAAAATTTCAACCCTGAGGGGGAAGAGAAATCGGTTCTGATATGATCAAGGGGTGCCAAAATTTCCCTTGATTAATAGCTTAGTTTTAGTTTTAAAAAGGGGCATTTTTGGTTTTAGGCAGTAGGTGCCGAAATTTTGCTTAAGTAGGGGGATATCTCTTCAATTCCAGCATTTGACCCTATTCTCTTTTTTCTTTCCTCTCATCCTCACTTCTATGCAAAAGCCAAAAATTTTATTGTTCTCTTCTCTCATCTTTTCCTCCAAGAGCCGAAACTCATAACTCTTCACATCTTCATTCTTTTCCTATAACCGAATGATCATTGTTCTTTCCTTTATTCACCTTTTTGTCAATTCCTTCATAGCCGAATCATCATAGATCCTGTTACACTGTCATTTTTTGATCTTCTCAGAAGCCGAAATCTATCAGGATGAGCCGAACCTATTGGTAAGTGACAATTTCTTTTGATCTTTTCTCTTTTGATTTTAGGGGCCATAGCTGATTAGCTAATGGGTTGTAAGGCCATCATTAATTCGATATTCTATTCACTGATCTTGTATCCTGTTTGGGTGGCATTCTGAGATTTAAAAGAGATCTAACCGCCTAGGTTCCTATGACAAAAATTGGCAACTTCCCAATCCTATTGTCTTCTTTCGAGATTTCAAGGTAAGGATTTCAATTCTCCCTAAGTTGATACATCGGTTTCCTTTCTTTATTGTGCCTTAACCTAATGCCTCATTAAGCAATCATTATAGTATCCTCTAACTAAGGTCATTCATGGACTCGAATGTCAGCAAATCGAAGGAAGGGGTTGGATCTGTAGGCCCAGCCCTAAAGTTCAAGAAATGCGCGGTGTCAGCAGTACGGGATTGGCCGTCGGGTTATGGACCGGCTTCAGAACAAAACCTTAGAAAGTTGCAGTCGTATCGGCTTTTAATAGTGTGGACATAAAAAGCCTTCCTGTTGGTAATTAGGTGTGTAGATCACTATCACACTAGTTAATCTGTATTATATGTATGTTATAGGCTAAAAGTCAGAAAATGAGGCTGTATGAACAGTCATATTACCCAGAAAGGGTAGGCAAGGGATGCTAGGTACATAATTATAGAAACTTTTCTATGTGTATCGAAGTATGTGAAAGTCTGTGATCTGTTTAGATAGTATAATGTTCTGATTCTTGCATGTATGTATGCATAGGATGGGATTGATAAGATGAAGGGGAAGAAGGTCGCATGGTGATCGGTGGCTTTGCCATATAGGTCACATAGTGATCAATCTTTATGACAGGCAGCACAGCTGTCAAAATACTACAATGTATTATTAAGGGCATATGACGATCGGTGGCTTTGCCACATAGGTCACATAGTGATCGGTCTTTATGACAGAAAGCACAGCTGTAGATATGGTGTGTAGATCTCTATCACACTAGTTAATCTGTATTATATGTATGTTATGGGCTAAAAGCCAAAAAATAAGGCTGTATGAATAGTCGTATTACCTAGAAAGGGTAGGCAAGGGATGCCAGGTACGTAATCATAGAAACTTCTCTATGCGTATCGAAGTATGTGCAAGTCTGTGATCTATTTAGATAGTATAATGTTTTGATCCTTGCATGTATGTATGCATGGGATGGGATTGATATGATGAAGGGGAAGAAGGTCGCATGGCGATCGGTGGCTTTGCCACATAGGTCACATAGTGATCGGTCTTTATGATAGATCGGTGGCTTTGCCACATAGGTCACATAGTGATCGGTCTTTATGACAGGCAGCACAACTGTCGAAATACTACAATGTATTATTAAGGTCGTATGGCGATCGGTGGCTTTGCCACATAGGTCACATAGTGATCAGTCTTTATGACAGACAGCATAGCTGTCGATATGGTGTGTAGCGGATGGAGGGTTGATGTAGAAATCCCCACGGTGTGATGGTTTGTACGGGGGTGTGTAGAGGATGGACTCTTAGGTTTGGGATGGGCCATGTTGCATGTAAATATATATTCTGTTGCCATTATGTATGGGCCTAGGGCCCATAATGTGTTTGTGGGCCTCAAGGCTTTTATGTGCTTTCGAGATTTGCACACTGAGCTTGGTGACTCACCCTTTCATTTCTCCCAACTTTTTAGATGAGTAGTAGGTCGTGGACATGGGAGCCGAGGCGGACTCGAGGGGCCACCAAGTTTTTTATCTTCATAGACTAGTTTCGGTTTTTCTTTAAGTTTCAATTTTGGGATTATTTTTGTAATAAGTCCTCCATAACTTAGGTTATCGAACTATATTTTTTTTATGTTACATCTTATAAACTTATGTTTTCAAAGTCTTAATTATAAAGTGAAAGGAAAATGGTTTTTTCTAGCATGTTCAACGCAAATGTTAAAGTTTCTTCAAAAATGTCACAATTAATGATTAATCGGTTAAAGTAAACTGAGATTTTCAAAACCCTTCAAGGGAAAGTTTTCAACATTCAACCCGTAGCATACCAGATCCGGTCATGATGTATGGGCCGGGTTTGGGATGTTACACAATCTACCACATTAGATGAGAAAGTCCGAATAAGACAAATCCAACGCATGGCATTAGAAATCAAGCAAGTTATCATATAAGTCCAAGGCAAGCTTGGCATTGAACAAGTTATCATGTAAGTCCAAGGCAAGCTTGGCATTGAACAAGTTATCATGTAAGTCCAAGGCAAGCTTGGAATTGACAAGTTATCATGTAAGTCCAAGGCAAGCTTGGCATTGACAAGTTATCATGTATGTCCAAGGCAAGTTGGGCATTGAACAAGTTATCATGTAAGTCTAAGGCAAGCTTGGCATTGAACAAGTTATCATGTAAGTCCAAGGCAAGCTTGGCATTGAAAAGCTATCAAGAGAAAGAAATCTCTTGTAAGTCCAAGCTAAGGCATGACATTGGTGAGAACAAGAAAGACTTCATATAAGTCCATGTCAAGACATGGCCTTGAAACCAAGATGAGATATTCCATGTAAGACCGTATCTAAGATATGGCTTTGGCATCAAGATATGTGGGATGAGATTTAGTATCCTTGGTTATTCGCAGAAATTCATCGGGCAAATTAGTAAAGTTAAGATGAGTTAACAAGAAAGCTAGGTAAGTAAAGCTATTACCGAGTTGAAATTGAGTATCATTTATGTTATGAATAATGAATTAGAGATCATGATTATTATGTTAAAGTATGTTGATCAATGTGATCAAGTGATACAGGTACCATGTTTACTTACAAGTATGAGAATAGTAAGTATCATGAGACATGTAAGAATCAGTATGAGTAACTAAACTCTATAACTGAAATTTATGATACCATTGTTATGTCAAATGGTTTATATTAAGCAAGTTTATTAATATGTGTTTTACATGCAAACTTACTAAGCTAAATGCTTACATCTTTAATTATTTCTTTCTATGTAGTCCCACCAAGCTAACTTGTGGATCATTGGAGTCGGAGCTCGTAGCACACTATCAATCTCTATTTTGGTATAGCCAAGTTATTTTACTAAGTATGGCATGTATAGGAAGCATTTCATTTTGAGAATATGTTTAAAGAAGGGTCATTGTATAGATTATCAAGTTTATTATTCTTTTGTATATGGCAAAGTGATTGGCCAAAATTAACTAAGTATGTACGTTTTTGGAGATCAATGAAGTATGTAGTAATGTTTATGAAATGTATTGAATTGAGCATGAGTTTGATCTTGATTTTAGGATGGCAATAGGCTTGGTAAATAGCCTCTAAATGCCCACACGGCTAGACACACGAGCATGTCTCTAGGCCGTGCGTACCCTGCACCTTAGTGTTTTAAGTCAGAATAGGCAACGGGCAAATCCCACGATCGTTTGTTTAGGCCGTGTGTGATACACGGTCAGAACATGGGCATGTGCCCCAAACCGTGTGAATAAGTCAGTATATCAAGGTATAGCACACGGTTTACATCCATGGGCATGTCAAGGCCATGTGTAATTAGTCAGTGTCGACCACGGGTGGAAGATACGGGCATGTGTTAGGGGTACACGGGTGTCTCCCAAGTCACATGGGCGTGTGACCCCTATTTGAAGGAAAAGTTTTCATTTGAGTTCCGAAAGTTTCCAGATACGTGTTTAAGGCCTCGTAGGCCAATGAAATGTATGATTAAACTAAGAAAGAGATTTTTTTAAATCAAAACAAAATTTTATAGCCCGTAAGTACATGTTTTAAGTGAGTTCAAGCATAGTAATGTCTCATATCCAGTCTTAGCATCAGACTCGGGTATGAGGTGTTACAGCTAGACTCTCATCCACTACGTTAGTCCTAGAATTGACTAAACCGTAGCTCTGATACCAACAAATTGTAACACCCCTAACTTGTATTCGTCGAACTAGAGTTAAGAGGCATTATCAGACATATCGGAACATTTCACAAATATTTCATAAACATACATTTCACATCAACAAAACATCATCATTCATAATCACTTTGTTCCTTTAGAAGATCTACGGGACCTTAAACATGCTTTAGAGAGGGTTCGGAACCAAACCGATCTCATACAAAAACTTTACAAAACTTAGAATATTTTCCTTCAAAATTGGGAACACACCCATGTGACTAGGCCGTATGCCTCACATAGCCGTGCCTTGGCCTGTGTCTCAGCCCGTGTTCAAAATTGACTTGAATCACACGGCCTGTCACACATTCGTGTGTCTGGCCCGTGTGTGTCACTGACTTGAATCACACGCCTGTCACACACCCATGTGTCTGGCCCGTGTGTAAGTCTTATTTGTATCTAATTAAGACAGTGAAGGACACAACACGATCAAGACACACGCCCGTGTGGGCAATTATAGGCCAAATTGCCACCCATTTTGGGTCATACCTACAAGCATCAAGCAATTATCAATTCATGTCCCAAAGGTAGCTAAAACATACCAAATTATTCACCATTTGACCCACAACAGCATCATTCATTTCTATATACAAATACAACTTAAACATACCAATTCAAAATACTAGTACCACATCATAAACATGTCAACTTATGCATCACTTAATATGCACTAAATTCATTCCTTAGTCACATTCATTATCAAGCCATATCACATGGCTATATTTACACATTTCAAAACATAACTTAAATTCTCTAGCCTATACATACCATACTTCTATATGTAAATTTTCAAAAGGTACCAAAGTATAGTTTGATAGTGTGGTGATTATCCTCAACGATCCCTGAGCTTCTAGTAGCTTTGATAATCTATAAAACAATGAAAACACACACAAAGTAAGCTTATAAAAGCTTAGTATGCCATATACAAATAAACTCATTACATAGACAATCTCAAACTATTTCATTCATATGAACTATAGCATATTACAATAGCAAATTCATATTTCTCATATAGCTTAAAAGTTTATAACTACTTGCTTATAAGCAGATCACATTTCCATATAACCCACATATCAATAACCATATTCATACTTATCTTCCATTGCCAAATATCTCATACATCTCATATGTACCTAAATGGATACATGTTCACATATTCAATCATATCTCAGAATGCCCGTTGAACCGTTTAGAATCAAAAAGGACACTCGGATAGCTAAGAAAGCTTGTATAATGCCAATGTCCCAGACGTGGTCTTACACGTAATCAATATCAATGCCACTATCCCAAATAGGGTCTTACACAAAATCAAATACGTTGCCCATGTCCCAGACATGGTCTTACACATAAATCACAAATCGATGCCAACATCCCAGACGTGGTCTTACACGATAACACATATCGGAATCCTATGTCATGACATATGTATCCTAACTACTTCCTAAGGTTCGTATTGGACTTTTCGGGCATCGTCACATTATCGGACTTTATCAGATTTTTGATATTTAGCTCAATTAGCCATATATCACAATTAATTAATATATAAGCAATATTAGCTCAATCTAAGCACATTTATTTGTATATTAACTTACCTCGTATGAATATGAGCAAATGGAAACGATTACTCGACCACTTTCGATTTCCCCCGATCTAATTCTATTTTCTTTGGTTCTTGATCTATACACATTCAAATTTAACTTATTCATTCACCAAATCATTCAATTTAATCCATATACACATATTTAGGGCATTTTACAAATTAGCCCTCACATTTTCATATTTTAACATTTAAGTCCTTATTCCATAAAATCACAAAATACACAAAATTTCATTACACTATAGCTTGGCTGAATATTCCTACACTTCATATAAGCCCATATTTTTAATTTATTTCACATTTTAGTCCTTAAATTTCTCATTTTCACAACTTAGCCCATATTACTCAAATTCATCAAAAATTCAAATACAAAACATGTTAACCAACACATATCTTTCATTTTTCACCAACTAACATCACAAAGCTCACAATTTCATCAATGGCATAACCCAAAATCTTTAACCAATTCAAAAATTAGGGCATGGGCTAGCAAGAACACAAAGCAACGATCACACAAACATATAAATTATCAAAAATCAAACAAAATCCTTACCTTAATCAAGGCTTGGAAGTGCCGAAACCTAAGCTTAATATTTTTCTTTTCTTTTCTTTTCTTGCTAATTTCGACCAAAGATGAGTATATGGCCATCTATTTGCTTTTATAAGTCATATAATATTGAATCTCTATCTCAGATGGAGAAATTACATGCGAGGGATCAGATCTGTATCCTTGGAGCATCGATACGTGAAACACATTATGAATCTTTTCTAACTCGAGTGGTAGCAGCAATCTGTATGCAACAGGCCCAATACGCTCTATAATCTCATACAGCTCGATGAATCTTGGAATCAATTTACCTTTTCTACCAAATTGGATTATTTTCTTCCATGGAGATACTTTCAAAAATACTTTGTCACTGTAACATCCTGAAATTAGGGGCTCTGCATTTTTAAGTTTGTTGTGTGTTTGGCATATTTTGTTTATTAATTTGGTATGTTTGGGGGTCTCGAGAAGGCTCAAGGTCAAGCTTGAGCCTTGGTAAAAATTTTGTTTTTAGGCTCTTTAGGGGAGAGCTAGTTGCAGTAGGTCTTAAGGATAAGTTCTTGTATTTGTTGACACAAGAAGAGTTGTGGTGGAATGGCAAGAAGGCACCACTTAAGGTTCAGGGAAGTGGTGTCACAAGGGAGTAGCAGAGGGAAAGAGTTCGAGTCTCATCAGTAGTATGCAGAAACTTTATTTTTTTGTACTTAGGGAGCTAAGGAGGTGGCTTTCGGCTGGACTCTTCATGATTGTTGGTTGAATAAGTCAAGCCATTTGAATGGATGGCCATGAAGTGTTTGTGGTGTTTGAATTGGTCAAACTTATTCAAACGAGTGAAGGGGAGTGAAAGTAGGAGGAAATCGTAGGTTGGTGTTGGTGGTGGAAGTTGGCCAAAAGTTTGGGTGTTTGGGGGAGTGAATTCAGTCAAGTGGGTGAAAGAGGGGGGCCCTTTGTCGTTGAGCATGTGCGGTTTGGTGCTAGCTTAAAGGTGCCAAAATTCCATAGACTTTAGGCTTTGGTTCATTTCATTTTAGCATTGTTCGTTAAGGGAGGTGAGTGTCATTTGGTAGCTAGTGCCATTTAAGTGTGAAGTTACGCCGAAACCGTCCATAGAGACTTCCCTTTCTTCTTTTCATTTTGGTCAGTTGGTTTCATTTTCTATTTTCTTTTTACCAGAGGAAACCGTAGCTCCCTATTCTCTTTCTCTCATCATTTTTACTTTACATATTTTCCCCATTTTATGTGTTAGCCGAAACTCCTTGAAGCCACCCCCTTGCCGAATCTTTCCTTTTCCCTTGCTCATTTCTCTTAAACCTCACAACTGAAACTTTCATCTCACTTCTTTGTGTTTCATCTTTCTCCTCTATTTCTTCTTCTTTAACCGAAACTTTGCACCATCTCCAGTGACATCTTTCCTTTTCTCTCTTTATCCAAATAGTTCCTATAGTCTCAAGTGAATCGGTTTCACCCTGTTGTTTGATTATTAAAGGTAATGTTTCTTTTCTCTCTTGTTACAAGATCCGAATCTCATTCTCTTCCATTTCTTTTCGGTTTCTTTCTCTTTTCTTCTCTAAACTTCTCTATCTCCATTCTCATTAATCGAATCTCTATTTCTTCTTTTCATCTCAAATCAAGGCCGTTTGAGTAGCCTAATGTGTGAAAGGTAACTTTTCTACCGAATCTGCTTTAGCTTTTCATCACCTATTTCATCGCAAGGTAACATCGGGCAATACCTTTTTCCTTCTTTAAGTCTCTTTTTGGTTAGCCCAATACTCAAGGGCTATCTGTGACTGCTAGGCCGAACTTCTATTTCTCTCACAACTCATCTTGGATTTGAGGGCAAATAAGTGATGGGCTAATCGATTCTCTTATTACACAAGCGACTTTGCACTCTGAGTACTGATCAAATCTCTTTATGGATGCAAGTGTAAGTCAAACCAAGGAAGAGAGTGTGCTCGTAATCTCTAATTCGCCATTCAAAAGACGTACTGATGTGGGTTTGAGGTGTTACAAATATGGTATCAGAGCCAGGTTTCAAAAACTCGACTGTGGGTATGAGGTTCAAAAACATTTTCAAAAGCTGATTTAGAAAATGGTTTAGAAAAAAATACATGGTTTTTGGAACCATGGCACCTAAGTCCCCAGCACCAAATTCGCATGGTAAGTCTTCTGACTATTGGTTGTTTTGCATGAAGTATTTGTATTGTGCTATGATTGCTAGTACTAAGAAATTCAACTTTAGGAACTGAAACCTATAGGTGTATATGTATTTACGAGAACTACTTTTAATGCTATTTTTCATAAGACTGTTCCGTAATAAACAGTGGAAGAAAAATACTAATGTATAAAACTTTTAATCAGATTAAGTCGAATCGGTAGTCATAAGAACTAGGGGACGTGGATGTGGTATGCACTGCCGTGGTAGAGGCCAAAATGTTGAAGCTGAACCCTCGGAGTCAGGGTATAGGCCGGAGGGTGAAGTGCCAGCATCACCAATAGCGAAAGTGGGATTTCAGGATCAAACTGGAGGAGGCGATGCTGTGTCTCAGGCTATGTTGCGTGTTTTGGAGTGGGTTGCTGATGCAAGCACAGGATCAGTGGCTCAAAAATTTGTGTCGAAATGACTTCGAACTAATCGGGCTAAAATGTTTAAGGGCATTTCTGGGGGGCTCCTAACGTAGCGGAGTACTGGCTAGAAGCAGTAGAGCGCATTATGGATGATCTTGACTGTACTGTGGAAGAGAAACTGAAAGGAGTGGTGTCTCTCTTCTAAAATGAGGTGTATCAGTGGTGGCTCACGGTAAGGGATAGTACAGCGGCTGATCGTATTACCTGGGATTTCTTCAAGTTAGCATTCCAAGGAAAGTATATTGGGTCGAGCTATGTGGACACTCAAAGGAAGGCATTCCTAAACTTGGTTCAAGGGAGTAAGTAAGTGACCGAGTATGAGGTAGAATTCCTACGTCTAAGCTGTTATGCCCGGGGTATTGCTTCAACAGATCATGAGTGCTGTGTTCGATTTGAGGATGGTCTAAAGGATGAGTTGCAAGTACTGATAGCTCCACAACGAGAAAGAGAGCTCGCTATTTTGGTCGAGAAGGCTAAGATAGTCGAAGAGGTAAAATAATCTGAAAGGCAGAATCAAGATAGGGACAAGGGTAGGAATAAAAGGAATTTTGGGTCGTCAGGATCTGTTGGGAATTTTCAGAAGAGGCCTAGGCTTTATGGGCCGAGTCAAGTTACGAGACCTATTGTTGTTGGTCGGCCTCAGTAATGTGCTATGTGTAGGAAGTTTCACTTAGGGGAGTGCTGGGCAAGAAGTAATGGATGTTACAGGTGTGGATCAGTAGATCACCGGGTAAGGGACTGTCCGCAATAGTCAAACAGAACGCGGCCAGTGGGTCGAGTTATGTTTAGTCTGGAAGAGGTGGTCAGCAACCACAGAGAGGTTATGGTCCTGCTATGGTTGGAAATGGTTTTGGCCGAGGGTGTGGAGCATCGGGCAGAGGTGCTGGAAACACAGATGTAAGACAGCCTGGGTTAGTTTATGCAGCCAGAAGTCAAGAGGAGGGCGATGCACCAGACGTCATAACCGGTACATTTCTTATTTTTGGGTTGCCTTTTACTGCATTAATTGATATTGGGTCTATGCATTCCTATGTAGCTAGTACTGTGTCTGGAACTTTGAACATAGAATCTGATATTTCTTCTAGAGAGATGACTGTGCTTAGTCCTTTAGGACAATTTGTAGTGGTGAATTGATCGTGTCAAACAATTGAGTTTTAATATTTATAAAAGAGTGATCGAACCTGTAGACTAACTATGACAACGATAGAGGCAAGTGCACCTATCGAGACAGTAGTATAGCTCATGCAAGAATATCTTATCGAACCAAGGGAACCTAAAAGTACTACTACTCACTTTCTCTCTATTATTTAGCCTGAAATTTGGAGTGATTGAATTATTAAACTAACGAAATACTTAGACTAAATGCAAGGACAAAAGAATGAATTGGAGAAAGACTTTAGGAAAACTCAGTTGATAAAGATGATACCCTCAGGAAGAATCCACCTATGACTTCACTTATTATTTATTCCCCAAACCATATGATTTCTTTACTTAGCTTGATCCGTGAGACTCCCTAACCTATATTAAACCCTCTCTCGAGGCGAATAACGTCTAACCTTAGGTTAATTAGTGGAACTCTCGTTCTCTTATAATAACCCCTTAAGGAAGTAATAAATTGATCAATGAATTCCCATATTAGGTTTCACCCTAATCTGATAAAATCTCGTAACCCTATCTCTAGGCGCCCGATCAACTCCGCTCAATTATGCTAGATCTACTCTTAGGTAGGGTCTATTCCTCCTCCACCTAAGCACATCAGATTAAATTAAGCAACATAATTAAGAAGAAACCAAGTACTTATCATATAATTTAGAAGTCAAATAACAAAATCCATCATAGGTTTCATCCCCTTCAAGTGTCTGAGGGGTTTAATGCATAACTAAATACGAAAACATCTCAAGAGTAAAGAATCAATAGAACATAAGAAATTCCTAAAACCCCCTGAAGGAATTAAAGGAGAGATCATCCGTCTTGAATGGGCTTCCGGCTTCTTGAGATGAATCAACTGGCTATCTTCAAGTGATTCCCTAAAAGATGAACGCTTCGGCAAAAGCCTCTGCCAAAAAGCTCCCTTTTAATGTTTGCCTTGGGTTGTTTATATAGGCTTGGGATGCTATACTTAGCTCCTCAGTATCTCCTTCAAGTAGAATTACTATTAGGGTGTTGGAGTAGACTTAGGAGTATGTTTCTTTGGCTTCAAGCATCCAAATCCAAGTGAAATTGCTCTCTCTTACTGCAGGGGCACGGCCATGGCACACGCCCGTGTAAATCGTGGTTAGGCCATGTCTCGATTCTGTCATTTTGGGCACGGCCGTGGTAAGTCATGGTTCAGGCCGTGCTTGGTCATCGATTAGGCACGCCATGTAGATCACCGAACACGTCCAGTGTGATAAATGGATCTTTGCGGTAGTGTGTTACGTAGTTGAGGCCGTACTCTAAGTAATTGGCGAGGCACGATCATGTGAGCTTTGGGCCAGGCCGCGTTGATTGCTTGCTAAGGCCCAATTACTCCATTTTAAGCCTGTTTTGTGTTCTTTTTATCCTCGGGTGCTTTCCTGAGTATAAACATGAAAAGAAAGAATTAAAAGCACCTTTTTACATAAATCAAGGGCTAAATCATCCAAAAGCATACTAAATATGGGGTTAAAATATGTTACTTTTATGGTTTATCAAATACCCCCACACTTAAGCTTTTGCTTGTCCTCAAGCAAAATTCTCAACTTACAATTAAAACGAACTTTCCATAATTTATAATTCTTATTGACAATGTCTCATCATAATTCATAGATAATTTATACATGGATAATTCAACTCAAAGAACCTTAAAGATTCAATTACAATAAGTCATACCTTTATAGCATGAAAACATAGGTGTCTCCCCTTATCTAAGTGATTATCTTTAATTCAAAATCGACAAGAACTGACATCCTCACTAAAGATTCACTCAAATCACTCGAAGGTGTTTAAGGTTCAAGAATAAGCACTCTAAGTCAAACCTAAAAAGTTAATCCCATAGGCTTGCCTGGAAATCAAATCTCCACCACTGTATATGAGATGATACACAGATCAAAAGGTCTTTAATCAGGGTTGTAACGGGGCTAAGGTTGAGGGTATGGATACAGGCCGAATTAGAGGTTTAGAATCGAGACTGACTTGACAAATTGCCTAACTAGAAACACTAAACTAAATATGAATATTTACATCGAATGAAAACTAATAATACATATTATTGATAATTTACTCCATAATAAATAGTATTTTCATCACGTAAAATTGATGATACTTTAATACAAGCTTTTTCTTCAATAATTGGAGTTTAAATGCTCTAAGTTCTTTTATTATACTACTAATATTGAGTATACTTGGTTTTTTTTCAAGAACAAACTAAAATAAACATAATAGAAAGATCTTTGGTGATTGAAATAAACTGATTCGGCAATTGATCAAATCAGTTCTCGATAGAGGGGTAGTCAAAGGAATGTTGATAACAAATATAAAGGGATTTTGGGTTAATATTAGTGGGTGAGTCAATAAAAAGGTTGTTAGGATTCAATGGGGTTCACTAGGGGTTAATTTGTATGGGTAGGTGTTTTTTTAGTGGAGTGAATAGGTGAAAACCTAGGTGCCTTTATCATCTCAGTGTATCAAATCATTAATGTGGTCTCGACATGCATAAACGAGGCAAGTTCTAGAATAATAGTTCAAAGTTGACACACTTATAATCAATTAAAGTGAGCAGGAAAAATGGTATATGCTCTATAAGGCTCAAAATCTCACAAAAAATTATAGGTGTTTTGACATCAATCCTTATAAACTTTGAACTTCAAGGTGATACTCAAATTAGGTTCAACAACCTATCAATTTTAATTTTTAGAAAGTACACTTATCATGCTTGATTCTCTAGTATTCTTTCAAATTTAATCATCAATGCACAATTAACTAAGACTTATTCTAAAACATATCGATAAAAATCATAAATCATTAGAAATTTCACCCTAATTAATAATATGAGAAAATACTTAAGATCAAGACTAATTTTAGGGTTTTGAGAATTATGCAAAAGTTAGGCACTATTACCCCACACTTAAGATGTACATTGCCTCGGTGTACAAAGATAGATAATGATAATTAGGTGCCAAATCAAAAGATAAGTGGGAAAGTAATACTCCCTAAAATCTGGATGATCCGGAGTTTGAGTGTGTGAGGGGTGTAATTCTGTAAAGTCACTTTGTTAACGATCTTGTAACATATAATTGGTTAGGGATTCTTAGGAAATTAGATAGCCAATGGTAAATGAGAAGAAAGAGAAAAAAAATGTAATACTAGTAAAAGTTCAAATTCAAATGCAACATTAAATAAAGAGTTTTAAAATAAAGGAAGTAGATGACAGATATATGAAAGTGAGGATTCAGAGGTCCTCATCATAAAGCTGGATCTGTGGAGGTGTCGGTGGTGATATATGAAAATGATGGCGATTCTTTGAAGGTAGCCTCGATCCCATCAAAACATCGGCGATGTCGATCAAGAACTGGGTGCGATCTTGTCGAAACTATGTTAGGCGTGCGGAGATACCTACCATCGAAGCTGCTGGATAGGATGGCTGCTAGCTTGGGACTGGTGGGACATCATCAGTAATGTCCTCAGGCTCCTCCTCGTTTGTAGCTAGTCTATATTGGGGGGAACGGTCCCTCGATGATGTTTAATCATCCCCATGTGTAGCATCATCTGGATGCCTTGAGGTACCATGTTACCCATCAATGTGAGGGGGGTTATCTGATCGTCTATGTTCAGCAGGTCAAAGTGTCAAGCCAGCCTAGTGATCTATGGTCCCATTGATAGAATCCACTTTCTGTGTTGCTCTGTTTGGTGCTGGATAGCGCAATCGATGAAATATGCCAAATTGAAAACGTCCCCCTCTGACATGCACGATAAGTAGTAGACATCGTGCTTGTTTACCACGCCGGTGCTTTCACGTCGACCTGTGATAGTGTGGGCTAGGATGGCGAGGGAGTTCTCAGTCTAACTCGGAGAGGTTATTTTCCTCTCTAAATTCATCTATATAAAGTTTGAGAGGTATGCTGAATTGGGGAATGCTGAATTGATGTAACATACCCCCTAAGCGGAATTGCACTGTTCCTGGCTCGTCAAACCGTGCCATCACTGTTTGCAAAGTAAAAGTTGTTCAAAACTCTAGTGTTAGCTCCAGGTATGTGGGCTCGATGATTGAGAAGAATTGCTCCCATGGTTCGGTTGAAATGAGGGCCCAGATGTCATTTGCTAGTCCTATTTGTTCAACGGCGTTCCAGTCAATGCACCTTTTGGTTCCTAATGGCCGTTCTTTGAATACCTTAACGCTCTTCTTGGGTAGCATGAGGAAATCGGAGGAAGGGGTGTCAGAGTTCGGTGGAGGCAGTTCCGGATGATGATCCGGGCCCCTTCCTTTTCTTGCTTGGGATGGATCGTTTAATACATGATGACGATATAATACCTGAAAACACTTCCTTTATATAAGCAAAAATTTTCCTAAAAAAATCAAAAATCAACAGCAAATATAAATATTTCTTCAAGAACAAATACTAAAATCAGCAAACCTCAATCTCATTATTCATTAGACTAATTCCTAACTAAAATCATGGTTAATAAAATAATAAAGCTATACAAAGGACTCATGGAACCAAACATGTTGCATAAAAATCATGATTTTAAAGGCTAACTATGATTTGCATTAGAACATCAATTCTTCCATGAGGTGAGGCAATAAAATCTAACATGTGTTAATAGTAAATCAGAAAATGCATTAAATAATGGAAATCAATAAGAAGAATAGATTAAAGCAACCAAAAAGAAAAATAAAACAACCAAGAAGAATAGAGAATCATGTTTTAATAAAGACTTAGACAATAATTAAAATAAACTTAAACAATATGAATTAAATCTAAAATCAAACAAAACTTCAAATAAATACAAAATATGCAAAAATGTGAAGGAAAAGGAACCAGGCACGGTGGTGCTTGACGAGCATGGGTGGATCGTACGGCGGTGGTGCTAGGTTCTTCAGCGTGGGCATGACCTGGTAAAGGCTTGTGCTACGGGCGTGTGGTTGGTTTTGGTTAGTATTTTGAGAAGAATGGTCGGAAGGAGGTGGGTTGGAGGGAGGGGGTGATTTGGTGGCCATATTTGAAGAAGGGGGTTGGAATATGATTTTAGGGTTTGGGTTTGGGGAAGAGGGCGGTTATTTTTATAAATTGGGTCTGAGGCACGGTCTTTCTACGCCGTGTCATTTTAAACTTGCCCGTGTTTTTCGCGATTTTGGGTTTTAGGCGCGTTTAGATGGGTTTGCCACGCCTGTGTTGACGTTGCCACGCCCGTGTTTTGATTCACACGGTTGGGTCGAACGGGTGTGTGTAGCCCGTGCTTTATAAGTCAGTATGTTCGCACGGTCGTGGGCACGGCCGTGTTCTAGCCATGCTCAATAAGTCAGTAGCTTCACACGGTCATGGGGAACGGCCGTGTCTAGCACGTACTTCATAAGTCAGTAACCTCGCATGGTTGAAAGGCACGGCGTGTCTTATATCACAGCCCGTGTTTGTTGAAAAGAATTTTTCCCTGTTTTTGCACAGATCCTGCCACGCCCGTGGTGTGTCCCCTGCCTTGGACACGGTCATTGGCACGCCCTTGTTCAAGGCTATGTTAATAGTCCTGCATTTCTGTTAGATAATTTTAGAAAAATTTTAGAAAGACCAAGTCAATGTTAGTGAGTTAGCACTCGGGTTGCCTCCCGAGAAGCGCTTGTTTATAGTCTTAAGCTAGACTTTCCCTGTTTTCGATTCTAAAGGAGGGTTCATGAAGTAGAAGCTCCTCTCTGATATCTCCAAAATCTGCACCATTATAAATTTTAAGTTGGAGACCATTTACCTTGAATGTACCTTTTGTGGGATGAGTTACCTCAATGGTGCCGTATGGAAAGATTGTTTTGATCATGAATGGGCCTGACCAACTTGACTTCAGTTTTCCCTGGAATAGTTTAAGACTTGAATTGTATAGTAGGACTAGGTCTCCTACTTCGAATTATTTTGATCGCTTGAGATGACTATCGTGGCATCGCTTTGTTGCTTCCTTGTACAGTTTTGAGTTTTCATAGGCTTCTATTCTCCATTCGTCCAGCTCATTCATCTACACCATTCTTCCCTTTCCTGCAATTGTGAGGTCAGTATTCAAAAATTTTGTTGCCCAAAAAGCTTTATGTTCTAGCTCAAATGGTAGATGACAGCTTTTCCCGTATACAAGTTTGTATGGGGATGTTCCTATAAGTGTTTTGAATGTTGTTCTGTAGGCCCATAAAGCATCATCTACCTTAATTGCCCAATCTTTTCTATTTGATTCAACCATTTTTTCTAGGATGCGCTTAAGCTCTCGGTTTGCTACCTCAACTTGTCCACTAGTTTGAGGATGATATGAGGTGGCTGTTCTATGGCATACTCCATATTTCTTTAGAACTTTTTCAAATTGTGTATTACAGAAATGGGTACCCCTACCACTAATGATGGCTCTAGGTGTTCCAAATCAGGAGAATAGTTTCTTGAGAAATTTAACTACTACCCTGGCATCATTGGCAGGTAAGGCTTCTGCTTCTACCCATTTTGACATGTAATCAACTGCTACTAGGATGTATTTATTTCCAAATGAACTAGGGAAAAGTCTCATAAAATCAATACCCCATATATCAAATATTTCACATGACAACATATATGTTTGAGGCATTTCATCACGTTTAGAAATATTACCTGTTCTTTGGCATTTATCACATGCAGTAACATACCTGTTGGCATCTTTAAATAGAGTATTTTGTGTGCTGTCTTAATACCACTGTAATGTCCTCCTGATGGTCCTGAATGACAATGTTCCAGGATTTTGCTTACTTCTCTCTTTGTAATGCATCTTCGAATTACCTGATTTGCACATATGCGGAAAAGAAAGGGATCTTCCCAAAAATAATTTTTCACATCAGTGAAGAATCGCTTCTTTTGGTGATTTGTTAATTTTCTTGGCAAGACGTTAGCTGCTAAATAATTCGCAATATTTTCAAACCATGGTACTCCAGAATGCGTTAAAGAAAAGAGTTGTTCTTCGGGAAACGAATCATTTATTTCTTGTTGATCAAACTTTTTGGTGTGTGGATTTTCGAGTCTTGAGAGGTGATCTGCCGCCAGATTCTCAGCTCCCTTCTTATCCTGTATTTCTAGATCAAATTCCTGTAAGAGTAAAATCCATTGTATGAGTCTAAGTTTTGCATCAGGTTTGGTTAAAAGATAACGAAGATCTGAATGGTCAGCGTAAACGACAACTTTCAATAATATTATATATTTTCTAAATTTGTCAAAAGAAAAAACTACAACTAGCAGTTCTTTCTCAGTCGTGGTGTAATTTTCTTGCGCGGGTGTTAATGTTCGGCTAGCGTAGTAGATTGGTGTCCCAAAACTGCGCCTACTGCAAAGTCACTTGCATCACACATTAGTTCAAAGGGTAAATTCCAATCAGGTGTGATTATAATTGGTGCATTTATTAATTTATCTTTAAGGATATTGAATGCATCTAAACATTCCTGATTAAAATTAAAAGAGACATCTTTTTCTAGTAATTTTGTCAAAGGCTTAGCTATTTTAGAAAAGTCTTTAATGAATCTTCTATAAAAACCTGCATGTCCTAAAAAGCTTCTAATAGCCTTCACTGAACTAGGAGGAGGTAATTTCTCTATGGTTTCAACTTTTGCTTTATCTACCTCAATCCCTTTTCTAGAAATCTTATTTCCTAAAACAATCCCTCCTTTAACCATAAAGTGGCATTTTTCCCAATTCAGAACAAGGTTTGTTTATTCACATCTAATTAGAGCTCGTTTTAGATTTTTAAGACAAAGCTGGAAAGAATTACCGAATACTGAGAAATTATCCATGAATACCTCCATGATGTCCTCTACAAGTTCATCAAAGATTGCCAACATACAACACTGAAAAGTGGCAGGAGCATTACATAATCCAAAAGGCATTCTACGATAAGCAAACATACCGTATGGTCACGTAAATGTTGTCTTTTCTTGGTCTTCAGGAGCTATGGGGATTTGGAAGTAGCCGGAGAGTCCGTCCAGGAAGCAGTAGTACATATGCCCAGATAGTCTTTCTAACATTTGATCAATGAAGGGTAGAGGAAAGTGATCTTTTCTGGTGGTATCATTCAGCTTCCTATAGTCGATACAGACTCTCCAACCTGTAATTGTTCTTGTGGGAATTAACTCATTCTTTTCGTTGGGCACTATCGTCATTCCTCCTTTCTTTGGAACTACCTGCATAGGACTTACCTAAGTGCTGTCAGAAATAGGATAAATTATTCCTGCATCAAGAAGTTTAATTACCTCAGCTTTGACCACTTCTTTCATGTTGGGGTTTAATCGTCTCTGAGATGTCGGAGATTTTCCAATCTATGGCTTTCTTGTGTTCTCTTTGTACCTTTATCAGCTCCTCCTTTTCCTTGGGTTCTAGTTCTGAAGAGATGATTACTGGTAACATAGAATTCTCCCCGAGGAATGCATATTCTAAATGTTTTGGTAACTATTTTAATTCCAATTTGGGCGGCTCTTCGATGGAAGGTTTCTATTTTAATACATCATCTTCTTCAATGTTTTATTCTTTCATTTGTCTGAATGATGATGTATTCAAACTAATCTCATTACCTTCATCCTCTTCCCCCTCTCCTTGAGGCAGACACAGTTCCATCGTGTCATCTTGCAAGATTTCCTGTAATGAATTTTTAATAATATGATCAGTAGTGTCAACAAAATAACAAGGATCATCTTGCTCTTTAGAATATCGCATGGCATCATAAATTTGGAAAATAATTTCTTCATCACCTACCCTTAGTGCTAGTTTGCCATCAGCTACATCAATAATAGCTCTAGCAGTGGCTAAAAAAGGATGCCCTAAGATTAAAGGAACATTGATGTCCTCATCCATGTCTAGCACAATCAAATCAACGGGGAAAATAAATTTATCAATTTTTACCAAGACATCCTCAATAACTCCTTTAGGATATTTAATAGATCTATCAACTAATTGAATGCTCCTATTGGGTTTTGGTTACCCAAGTTCTAGTCGTTTAAACAATCGGTAAGGCATTAAGTTGATATTAGCGCCTAGGTCTGCTAATACTTTCGTGATGTTTAAGCTACCATTTAAGCAAGGAATAGTGAAACTCCCTGGATCTTTTAACTTTCGTGGTAATCTATTTTGGAGAAGGGCTGAACACTCTTCATTAAGTCCACCTTTGATACTTCCTCAAGCTTCCTTTTGTTTATGAGAAGTTCCTTTAAGAATTTTGCATACTTGGGCATCTGCGAAATAGCTTCAACAAAAGGTAAGTTAATATGTATTTGTTTAAAGAGTTCAAGGAACTTACCGTATTGAGCATCCAGGTTTTCTTTCTTTAATTTTTCTGGATATAGAATTTGTGTTCTATTCTCTTTAGGCAATGTATTGTCATTCTCAACTTCTACATTGTTTTCCTTGATAACATCATGTGGTGTCTTTTTTTGTGGTTCAACTAGCTCTTTGCCACTCCTTAGTGTGACTGCCCTTACTTGCTTTATGTCTTTGGAAAAAAATTTTGCCCTTATTTCATATACTATTCCATTAAGTATTCCAACTAACATAATGAGCTCTCTCACCTGAGTCTTGATTCCCTTGAGTAAGATTTGTTGTTCATCAAGTGTTGCTTCCGTCATTTGGAGACGAGAATTTGTAGCTGCCATGAATTTTGTTAGCATTTCTTCAAGGTTTGATTTCTTTTCCTGTGGATAGGGCTGGTTTTGGTAATTTGGAGTAGGTTGCTGCCTTTGATTCCCTTGATTTCCTTGTCCTCCCCACGAAAAATTTGGGTGGTTCCTCAACCCTGCATTATAAGTGTTACTATAAGGGTTATTATTAGATCGGAAAATTGTTACCTATATAGTTGGTCTGCTCGTTTTCTACTCATGGTTGGTAGGGTGGATACTTAGAATTTGCCACATTCCTGCTTATTTCACATTGCATGACTGGATGTACCTTTGAAGAACATAAATTATCAAGCTTTTTATTCATTAACTCTACATGTGTTGACAGCATTGTCACTGCGACTATGTTAAAAACTCCTGCTAATTTTGTCGGTTTAGCTCTTGTAATTTGCCATTGATAGGTGTTCAACGACATCTCCTCAATAAAATCGTAAGCCGCTTCAGGAGTTTTATTATTCAATATTCCACCGGGTAATGAATCAATCATTTGCCTAGTTGGAGAATTTACACCATTGTAGAAAGTTTGGACTTGAAGCCACAAAGGTAATCCGTGGTGTGGATATCTTCTTAGGAGATCCTTGTTCTTTCCCATGCATCATATAATGATTCTACGTCATTCTGCACAAAAGAAGATATGTCATTCCTAAATTTAGCTGTTTTGGCCGGTGGAAAATATTTTAAAAGAAAGTTTTCGATCATTTGATCCCATGTGGTGATTGACCCTCGTGGTAACGAGTTCAACCACTACTTTGCTTTATTCCTTAATGAAAAAGGAAATAATCAAAGACGTATGGCATCATCAGAAACGCCATTTATTTTGAAGGTATCACAGAATTCTAAAAAATTAGATATATGAGTGTTTGGATCCTCATCGTGCAAACCATCAAATTGAACAAATTGTTGAATCATTTGTATTGTGTTAGGCTTTAATTCAAAATTATTAGCAGCTATAGCGGGCCTAACAATACTAGATTCTACTCCTGTCAAATTAGGTTTAGCATAATCATACATAGTACGTGGAGCATTCTGTTCTTGCACATTTGGTGGGTTGTTCTCGTCCATCCCTTCAGTAGGATTGGATCTTTGCTGTTCTTCTCTTTGATAGCCTAGGGCTCGTCTAATTTCTTTGCGACTTCTACGAGCGGTAGCTTCAATGTCACTCTCGTATTCTAATGGTCCTCTCAGATTCCTTCTAGTCATAAACTAGAGGTACTTGCTATGAAAAGAAAGAAAGGAATTTAGAAAAACAAAAATATATGTATAAAAATAAGAGAAATTTAAAAATAAAGATAATGGCTAAAGTAATTGAAATAGAGCTTTTTTAATATTTTAGGAGTTCCCCGGCAACGGCGCCAAAAACTTGATCATGTCAAATAGTCGAGTTTTAATATTTATAAAAGAGTGAACGAACAAGTAGACTAACTATGACAACGATAGAGGCAAGTGCATCTATCGAATAGTAGTATAGCTCAGGCAAGAATATCTTATCGAACCCAAGGGAACCTAAAAGTACTACTACTCACTTTCTCTCTATTATCTAGCCTGAAATTTGGAGTGATTGAATTCTTAAACTAACGAAATACTTAGACTAAATGCAAAGACAAAAGAATGAATTGGAGAAAGACTTTAGGAAAACTCAGTTGATAAAGATGATACCCTCAGGAAGAATCCACCTATGACTTCACTTATTATTTATTCCCAAACCATATGATTTCTTTACTTAGCTTGATCCGTGAGACTCCCTAACCTATATTAAACCATCTCTCGAGGCGAATAACGTCTAACCTTAAGTTAATTAGTGGAACTCTTGTTCTCTTATAATAACCCCCTAAGGAAGCAGTAAATCGATCAATGGATTCCCATATTAGGTTTCACCCTAATCCGGCAAAATCTCGTAACCCTATCTCTAGGCACCCGATCAACCCCGCTCGATTATGCTAGATCTACTCTTAGGTAGGGTCTATTCCTCCTCCACCTAAGCACATCCGATTAAATTACGCAACATAATAAAGAACAAACCAAATACTTATCATATAATTTGGAAGTCAAATAACAAAATCCATCATAGGTTTCATCCCCTTCAAGTATCCGAGAGGTTTAGTGCATAACTAAATACGAAAACATCTCAAGAGTAAAGAATAAACAAAACATAAGAAATAACTAAAACCCCCTAAAGGAATTAAAGGAGAGATCCTCCGTCTTGAATGCAGTTCCAGCTTATTGAGATGAATCAACTGGCTATCTTCAAGTGATTCCCTAAAAGATGAACGCTTCGGCAAAAGCCTCTGCCAAAAAGCTCCCTTTTAATGTTTGCCTTGGGTTGTTTATATAGGCTTTGGGATGCTATACTTGGCTCCTAAGTATCTCCTTCAAGTAGAATTACTATTAGGGTGTTGGAGTAGATTTAGGAGTATGTTTCTTTGGCTTCAAGCTTCCAAATCCAAGTGAAATTCCTCTCTCCCGCGGTAGGGGTACGACCATGGCACACGCCTGTGTAAATCGTGGTTAGGCCGTGTCTTGATTCTATCATTTTGGACACGATCATGGCAAGTCGGGTTCAAGCCGTGCTTTGGGTCTATCGATTGGGGCACGGCCATGTAGATCGCCAGGCATGTCCGTGTGATAAATGGATGCTGCACGGCCGTGTGTTACGTAGTTGAGGCAGTGCTCTAGGTAATTGGTGAGGCACGGTCATGTGAGCTTTTGGCCAGGCCGTGTTGATTGCTTGCTAAGGCCCAATTACTCCATTTTAAGCCCGTTTTGTGTTCTTTTTATCCTCGGGTGCTTTCCTGAGTATAAACATGAAAAGAAAGGATTAAAAGCACCTTTTTACATAAATCAAGGGCTAAATCATCCAAAAGCATACTAAATATGGGGTTAAAATATGTTACTTTTATAGTTTATCAAATACCCCCACACTTAAGCTTTTGCTTGTCCTCAAGCAAAATTCTCAACTTACAATTAAAACAAACTTTCCATAATTTATAATTCCTATTGACAATGTCTCATCATAATTCATAGATAATTTATACATGGATAATTCAACTCAAAGAACCCTAAGGATTCAATTACGATAAGCCATACCTTTATAGCATGAAAACATAGGTGTCTCCCCTTATCTAAGTGATTATCTTTAATTCAAAATCGACAAGAACTAACATCCTCACTAAAGATTCACTCAAATCACTCGAAGGTGTTTAAGGTTCAAGAATAAGCACTCTAAGTCGAACCTAAAAAGTTAATCCCATAGGCTTGCCTAAAAATCAAATCTCCACCACTGTATATGAGATGATACACAGATCAAAAGGTCTTTAATTAGGGTTGTAACGGGGCTAAGGTTAAGGGTATGGATACAGGCTGGATTAGAGGTTTAGAATCGAGACTGACTTGACAAATTGCCCAACTAGAAACACTGAACTAAATATGAATATTTACATCGAATGAAAACTAATAATACCTACTATTGATAATTTACTCTATAAAAAAGAGTATTTTCATCACTTAAAATTGATGATACTTTAATACGAGCTTTTTCTTCAATAATTGGAGTTTAAATGCTCTAAGCTCTTTTATTATACTACTAATATTGAGTATACTTGGTTTTTTTTAAGAACAAACTAAAATAAACATAAAAGAAGGATCTTTGGTGATTGAAATAAACTGATTCGGCAATTGATCAAATCAGTTCTCGATAGAGGGGTAGTCAAAGGAATGTTGATAACAAATACAGAGGGATTTTGGGTTAGTATTAGTGGGTGAGTCAATAAAAAGGTTGTTAGGATTCAATGGGGTTCACTAGGGGTTAATTTGTATGGGTAAGTTTTTTTTTAGTGGAGTGAATGGGTGAAAACCTAGGTGCCTTTATCATCTCAGTGTATCAAATCATTAATGTGGTCTCGACATGCATAAACGAGGCAAGTTCTAGAATAATAGTTCAAAGTTGACACACTCATAATCAATTAAAGTGAGCACGAAAAAGGGTATATGCTCTATAAGTCTCAAAATTTCACAAAAAATATGGGTGTTTTGATATCAATCCTTATAGATTTTGAACTTCAAGGTGATACTCAAATTAGGTTCAACAACCTATCAATTTTAATTTTTTAGAAAGTAGACTTATCATGCTCGATTCTCTAGTATTCTTTCAAATTTAATCATCAATGCATAATTAACTAAGACTTATTCTAAAATATATCGATAAAAATCATATATCATTAGAAATTTCACCCTAATTAATAATATGAGATAAATACTTAAGATCAATACTAATTTCAGGGTTTTGAGAATTATGCAAAAAGTTAGGCACTATTACCCCCACACTTAAGATATACATTGCCCTCAGTGTACAAAGATAAATAATGATAATTAGGTGCCAAATCAAAAAGATAAGTGGGGAAAGTAATACTCCTTGAAATCTGGATGATCCCAGAGTTTGAGTGTGTGAGGGGTGGAATTTTGCAAAGTCACTTGGTTAACGATCTTGTAACATATAATTGGTTAGGGATTCTTAGGAAATTAGATAGCTAATGGTAAATGAGAAGAAAGAGAAAAAAATGTAATACTAGTAAAAGTTTAAATTCAAATGCAACATTAAATCAAGGGCTAAATCATCCAAAAGGATACTAAATATGGGATTAAAATATGTTACCTTTATGGTTTATCATGGACAAACTCTTTAGGAGTGTGCCTTTAGAAGTTCAAGGGATAGTTTTTCTAGCTGATTTGATGGAACTGTCGTTCGGCGAGTTCGATTTGATCTTAGGCATAGACTGGTTGGTAAAGTATCGAGCGAACTTGGATTGTGCTGCTAAGCGCATGGTGTTAAAAACTCCCGAGGATAATGAGGTGTTGGTGATAGGTGAAAGAAGGAACTACTTGTCCAATATAGTGTCTGCTTTAAAGGCTGAAAGGATGGTGCAAAAATTGTGTGAAGCACTCTTAGCTTTCATCAGTGCTCTGGAGGCCAAGGAGTTGACTGTAAAGGATGGTAGAATAGTGAGGGAATTCTCCGATGTTTTTCCAGAAGAGTTTCCAGGGTTACCTTTGAATCGCAAGATTGATCTTCTTCGGGAACAGCGATGGTGTCCATTGCTCCATATAGAATGGCGTCGAAGGAGCTGGTGAACTTAAAGCCCAGATTTAGGAACTGTTGGATCAGGGTTTTATCTGACCAAGTGTGTCACCTTGGGGAGCGCCAGTGTTATTTTTTAAGAAGAAGGACGGGTCGATGCGAATGTGCATTGACTATAGCAACTGAACAAGTTGACGATCAATAACAAGTACCCGTTGCCTAGGATAGACGATCTGTTCGATTAGTTGTGAGGCGCTTCGGTCTTTTCAAAGATAGACTTGAGGTCAAGTTATCATCAACTTAAGGTCAAGGAGGTATATATCCATAAGACAGCCTTTCGAACTAGTTATGGTCATTACGAGTTCTTAGTGATGCTGTTTGGGTTGACGAATGCACCAGCTGCGTTTATAGATATGATGAACCGAGTATTCCAACCCTATTTGGGTTGGTTTCTCGTGGTATTCATAGACGATACCTTGGTTTATTCAAGGACGGAAGAGGAGCATGATTTGCATCTTCGGGTGGTTCTACAGATTCTGAGAGAAAAGCAGTTGTATGCCAAATTCAGTAAGTGTGAATTTTGGTTGAGGGAAGTTACCTTTCTGGGACATGTTGTGTCTGCTGAAAGAATTAGGGTTGATCCTCGAAAAATTGAAGCTGTGTTGCACTAGAAACTGCCTACGTCTGTGGCAGAAATTCGGAGTTTTCATGGTTTGGTTGGGTACAACAGAAGGTTTGTTGAGGGGTTCTCGTTAATAGCTGCACCGTTAACCAAGTTGTTACAGAAAGGGGTACCGTTTGTCTGGTCAGATAAATAGCAGGGAAGTTTTGAGAAGTTGAAGAGGATTTTGACTGAGGCACCAGTGTTGATTCATCCTCAGGCCGGGAAGGAGTTTGTCATCTACTGTGATGCGTCACACACAGGGTTGGGATGTGTATTGATGCAAGAGGGGAAAGTGGTAGCATATGCGTCTCGACAAGTGAGACCACATGAGGTGAACTATCCTACGCATGATCTGGAGTTAGCTGCAATAGTGTTTGCTCTGAATATTTAGAGACATTACCTGTTTGGGGAGAAGTCAATTATCTACACAGACCACAAGAGCCTAAAATATCTCCTTACCCAGAAGGAGTTGAATTTAAGGCAGCGGAGGTGGATTGAGTTATTAAAGGATTATAACTGCTCGATCGAGTACCACTGGGTAAAGCTAACATAGTGACAGATGCGTTGAGTCGTAAGGCGATATCGGACTTAAGGGAAATGTTTGCTCATCTCAGCTTGTATTATGATGGAAGTTTGCTAGCTAAACTACAAGTGAAACCTTCTTGGGTCAGTCAGATTAGAGAGAAGCAGTTGTCAGATGAATCGCTAAGTCCTAAATTTCAGCTAGTGGTAGGTGGTGAGACAGAATACTTTAGTGTGAACAGTGATGGGGTATCGTGCTTTCGTGGAAAGGCTTGTATGCTAAAGGATTCCGAGTTAAGGCAGAAGATTCTACAGGAAGCACATAGTAGTCCATACACTATGCATCCTGGTAGGAGCAAGATGTATCGAGATTTGCGTGAAAAGTTCTGGTGGCCAGGTCTAAAGTAAGAAGTTACCAAGTTTGTGAGTAAATGCTTAACGTGTCAGCAGGTGAAGGTGGAACATCAGTTGCCATCCGAGTTGCTGCAGCCAATGAAGATTCCACTTTGGAAGTGGGAGAGGATAATGATGGATTTTGTTAGTGGGCTACCTCTCGCGCCTACTAAGAAAGATTCAGTGTGGGTAATTGTCGATCGGTTGACGAAGTCTACTCACTTCATATCGGTTCGGGTTGATTATTCATTGCAGAAGTTAGCCAAGCTGTATATAGCAGAGATTGTGAGGTTGCATGGGGTACCTGTGTCTATCGTATCAGACAGAGACCCTAGGTTTACATCGCGGTTCTGGAAGGCGTTTCATCAAGTGTTGGGTACAAGATTGGATTTCAACACAGCGTTTCATTTACAAACTGATGGTCAGTCTGAGAGGGTAATTCAGATCTTAGAAGACATGTTGAGAGGTTGTGTTATTGATTTCAGGGGTAGTTGGGAGGATTTTCTACTATTGGCAGAATTCGCATACAACAACAGCTATCAATCCAGTATTCAGATGGCACCCTATGTAGCGTTGTATGGTCGAAAGTGTCACACTCCTACTTGCTGGACAGAGTTGGGTGAGCAATAGTTGTTGGGTCCAGAATTGGTTTCAAAAATAGAGGATAAGGTTAAGTTGATTCGGACTCGGTTGAAGGAAGCTTCTGACAGGAAAAAATCTTATACAGATCTGAAGCGTAAGGATATAGAGTTCTCTGTGGGTGATCGGGTTTTCTTAAAAGTTTCACCTTGGAAGAAGGTTTTAACATTTGGACGAAAGGGCAAGTTGAGCCCCAGGTTCATCGGGCCTTACCGAGTGTTGAAACATATGGGACCAATAGCTTATCAGCTCGAGTTACCTCTAGAATTGAGGCAGATACATGATGTATTCCATGTCTTGATGTTAAGGCGCTACCATTCGGATCCATCTCACATAGTGCTAGTGGAGGAAATCGAGGTAAGACCTGATTTATCTTTTGAGGAGGAACCAGTTCACATCTTATACCGGGATGTTAAGGTATTGAGAAAGAAAATGGTTCCATTGGTTAAAGTTTTGTGGCAGAATCACAGTTCAAAGGAGGCCACGTAGGAGCCAGAGGATGTGATGCGACAGCAATACCCTCACCTCTTTTGACTAGGTAAATTTCGAGGCTGAAATATCTTTAACGGGGTAGAACTGTAACATCCTGAAATTAGGGGCCCTGCATTTTTATGTTTGTTGTGTGTTTGGCATGTTCTGTTTATTAATTTGGTATGTTTGGGGGTCCCAGGAAGGCTCGGGGTCAAGCTTGAGCCTTGGTCAAAATTTTGTTTTTAGGCTCTTTAGGGGAGAGCTGGTTGAAGCAGGTCTTAAGGATAAGTTCTTGTGTTTGTTGACACAAGAAGAGTTGTGGTGGAGTCGTAAGAAGGCGCCACTTAAGGTGCAGGGAAGTGGCGTCACAAGGGAGCAGCAAAGGGAAAGAGTTCGAGTCTTGTCAGCAGCATTCAGAAACTTTAATTTTATGTGCTTAGGGAGCTAATGAGGTGGCTTTCGGCTGGACTCTTCATGGTTATTGGTTGAATGTAACACCCCAAACCCGGCCAAAAAAGCTACGACTGAATTTGGTGCATCACAGGGATGAAAACAATTTGTAAAAACCAGTTTTGTCATTGCAATATTGAATGAGTTGATTGAAGTAGTAGAAAACAAGTTTGTATGGAACAGATTGAAGGAAAACAGTTTGGGCCTTAGTTTAGAAAAAAAAAGCCAAGTTGCCATGTCGTTAATGTTGTAAGTTGCCCGATGGTAACATTTTGCAAAAAAAAAAAAATCCCAAGAGTTTGTTAAGGTCATGAAAACTTTCCTTTTATAGTTCTTTCCTTTTTAATCATGCTTTAATGTTTATCACAAATTCAAGGCTTTTGTCAAAAATAAATAGTACCAAAATAAAACGTAGGTGGCCTTATTACCTAATCGCAACCAAAAGAGAAAGAAAAATAAAATCCGAAATTTAACTATTAAATAAAATCAACTACTGAGCATGGCCACCTCGAGTCCATCCCGGCTCTTTATCCGCGATCTAGGGATTATCTGTAAAATGTAAAGGAAGGGGTAAGTCACCAAGACTCAGTGCATAAATCCCCATCCCGAAAATAATAAACTCATACACCGATTCATATGTAATATGCGTGCCATGCAGCCCAAAACCTAACCATCCGAAACTTCTGATCCTACCCCATGTGGTACCAAACCACTGGTGGTGCCAAACCACTGGTGACCCAAAGTCACAAAGATCATATATGTGGTACCAAACCACTGGTGGTGCCAAATCACTGGTGACACAAAGTCACAAATATCGCATATGTGGTACCAAACCACTAGTGGTGCCAAACCACTGGTGACCCAAAGTCACAAATATCGCATATGTGGTACCAAACCACTGGTGGTGCCAAACCACTGGTGACCCAAAGTCACAAATATCAAGTCTTCCCCCTCCTCTCATCATAACCATTTTATGAACATGCTTTTCAATGTAAAATCATCACGCTTAACAACCACAAATGATGTAACATAGCATATGCAGATTTAACAGAGGCAATTAACGTTAGCCAACCAGATGGACTTACCCGGAGTCCTTGCTTTTACCCACAAGGGCAACATATCCATTTCAACAGTCATTTCGACTTTTAAGAACATACATGGTATTAACATATTTACATACAAAGCGTGTAGGAGTTACACACCTGATTACTTGCAAGACTACGCTTTCTACGTCGACATTGTCGTTAATTGACACTCCCGCTATCTGTCTGCTCTCCTATTCGATGCTGGTCTATACCCCGGTGGCCAATCACGAACCGCAGATATAGCCCTCTTCTTAAATTTAAGGGTTGGGTTTACCAATCCAACCCCTCCTCTCGCTTGACTGGCATTAGAGTCCATAACACACCTTGGTCACTAAATCGGGTTAAAGTAGTGAAATAGAATGCAAGGAACTAAAGCCCGAAGTTAGAACCCTTACCTAAATCGACACAACCTGAGGTTCCAGGTTTGACTCACAAACCACAAATCCCGAAAGTTCACACAAAATGGCATCGACACACCCCTCCTGCATTCAGCCAAGCATCAAATAGAATTGGATCTTTTCCTTCGACATTAGCGCAATAAGAGATGATTGAGAGGCAGGACCACTTACCTCAAGACCAACAAAACCGATTGAGAATAGTGGGGATCAAATAGCGACAATCTGCTGTCACAAAACCCAAAGGAAATGATTATGAGTGCCAAAGGAATTCGATTTCTAGTTGAATAAGAACTGTTCAAAATGAATGCCCAATCCGGTTTTCTTCACCATAGAAATCGATATAGAGAAAAATGAAATAGAGAGGTGTGAATGCTAGAAAGATTCGACCACTAGACCAAAAGAGAAGAAAAGAGAGAGCAATGCGATCTTACCTGATTATGGATTGAGATTTTGGCTTTGAATACCAAAAAGAGAGAAATAGTTTTCGGCACCAGAGAAGATTAAGAGGGAACGCATAAAGAAGAAAGGAGAATTTAGACAAGGGATATTCGGTTGTTGTGCAGAGGTTGAAGATGATAAGGGAGTTAGGGGGTTTTCAGTTTTGGAGATAAAAGAAAAAGAAGAAAAAGAGATGAAAACAGCTATGGGAGAAGAAAGTATGATCAAAGAGGTATTCGACTTTACAAGAAGAAGAAAAGAAAGTAAAAGAACCAATAGGGGTTTCGGCAATTGACAAAAGATGAGAGAAAAGTTGAAATGCCAAGTGATTTTGGCACAAAAGATGATGAGAGAAACACTTTAACAAAAAAGAACAATGTGAAGCATACACACCAAATGCCAAAAATATCACCCAAGGCTAACCAATTCCGGCATGCCATCCCACACTCCCAAAACCTAATGCTCCAACACCCCTTAGCCACTACCAGATTTGGCTACACACACACACCAACCCAATCCCTTCTTTTTTTCCCCCTTTTTATCCTGATCATCCATTCAAACACATTTGAATGTTTCAACCTCCTACATTTTCTCTTTTCCACCAACTCAAATGTGTTGACTCCTTCAACACATATCCATCATAGTCCATCCTGAGCACAACTCCTCCATGGCCTTGGCTTCAAAAAGAAATGCACAAAGAGGGATTCTTGCAGCTCGAACCAAGGCTTTCCCACTCTCTGAGGCGTTACTTCCTTATGCCCTAAGTGGCGCCTCCATGCCACTTTGCCAAGGCACTTTTTGTGCCACATCTAGCTACCAATTATCCTTAACACCTAACTCCTTCAGCTCCCCCCTTCCAGAAGCCTAAAAATAAAATTTGTCAAGGCTCTAGCCTATCCCCGGCCTAAGCCTAGACCCCAAAACACCCTAAACTAGCATCACATTCATACCATTCGCATGCAAACAATTAAAAAAAAACAAAGGCCCCAATTTAAGGATGTTACAGTTCTACCCCCTTAAAAATAATTTCGGCCTCAAAATTACCTGGTCAAAAGAGTTGGGGTATTGCTGCGGCATCACACCCTCTGGCTCCCATGTGGCTTCCTCCGAATCATGATTCTGCCATAGAACCTTCACCAAAGGAACTGACTTTCTACCCAAAACCTTGACATCCCGATCCAGAATCTACACTGGTTCCTCTTCAAAAGACAAATCAGGACTCACCTCAATCTCTTCCACTGGTACAACATGCGACGAGTCTGAACGATAGCGTCTAAGCATGGAAACATGAAACACGTCATGGATCTGACTCAATTCTACTGGCAACTCGAGCTGATAAGCTACTGGTCCTACCCGCTTCAACACCTTATAAGGCCCAATGAACCTAGGGCTCAGCTTGCCCCTCATGTAACACCCCAAACCCGGCCCATGAGCCTTGACCGAACCTGGTATGTCACAGAGTAAAAACGTTTTGAAAGATTTTGATCAACTGGTAGAAATCCAAAAATTTGCTGAGGGTATAAAATGGCGTCTATTAAAACTCAGGTGGAATGGATTTTAAAAACTTGGTTGAGTTGAAAGCCTTTGAAAACATTTGATCATTTAAACTTTTAGAACCATCTGGGTTGTTGTAACTTGGTGAATTTTGCTACCCGATGGTAACATCTTTGAAAACTCGTAAAAATTTCCCATTCTGAAAACATCACTTTTAACCAATTCATTTAAACAATTTATAAGTTCATTAATAATATAGTAGAAGTGAAGTAAAACAACTATTTAAACACCCAAAATAATAATTAGCGGCCTTATTACAACCCAAATCAAAATTTAGTAAATAATAAACTTAAACCGTGCTGAATAAAATTTTAAATCCAAGGAACAAGCGTGGCCACCTCGAGTCCTCTCCAGCTCCATCCCCGCGAGCTACTCATCTGCAAAATGATATTTGAAGGGGTGAGTCACCAAGACTCAGTGTATAAATCCCTAACCCCGAAGTGCAAACTCATACACAAAATATTAGTAAAACATGCAAACATGCAACCCAAAACTAACCATCAATACTCCTTTAACTACCCCGTGTGGTCAAAACCATTGGTGGTCAAAACCACTGGTGACCGGAGTCACAAATCAAGTGATGGGGCCAACCCATCGTGTGGTCAAAACCACTGATGACCATAGGTCACAATTATCAATATGTGGTCAAAACCACTGGTGGTACCAAACCACTGGGACTTAGTCACAATTTATATCATCGGGATGGTCAAAACCACTGGTGATCGAATTCACAATTAAACTAATGGGGCCAACCCATCGTGTGGTCAAAACCACTGGTAACAGTCCATATAGAATATTCCCCCTCCTCTCTTCAATCCCGTTACCAACATGCTCATAACATGCTTAACATATTATCATAAATCATGCATATAAGTCATGGCATAGCATCTTACTCATCATATCATTCATATAACATATTCAAAGTCACAAGCGACTTACCCGGAATCCATGCACATGCCCACAAGGCAAATCACTATCAAAATAGTTAACTGTAACATATTAAGCAATGTCAACTAATAAAGTGTGTAAGAGTTTTACACACCTGTTTAACCGAAGATCCAAGGAGAAATCCCGAATCTATGCGATATCACAAAATCCCGAAACGTATTCCCGTATTGCTCCTACATTCGCCCACTATAGCTTAGTATCAAAAAGCTTTATTCGGCTAAACTAATAATCTCGAAGAACTAATCGTACCCCTAACCAAAATATGGCCCTAGGCCGAATCTTTGTTATCACTTACCAGAGCAAACTGAAAACCCGGAAGCCTTTGTCGATCAGCCCCTAAAATCATAACACATATGCGGTTACTTACTTAAACACAATACATGGCCCATAGCCGAATATGACAGCCACTTACCTTGAAGAACCGAAACCTGAAAGACTCCTTCAAAGCACTCTAGCGTCGGCTACACACAAAAGGTATGATATTAGGACCATATACACATTCGGCCAATCTTACCAAGGCCTATTTGGCAATAGTAACTAAATCCAAAAGGCTCATTTGTGGCACTTACCCTAAACTGATTTGGTTTCCAACCAAATCCTGAAGCCACACACACCACTTGTATTCGTCTACACCTTGAGATCACATAATAGTTAGTCTTCGACTTTTCGAATAATAAAAAGAATGGCCTACTAAAATGAGTCCTTACCACCACTTACTGTATTTGATCAACAGAGAGAAGATGCTTAGAACGATTGCTTCCAAAATCCCGAAGGCCTCCTTTTCAAGAACCAATTTGGAGAAGAACCAAAAAGTGATCCACTCTTGGTTGATAATCGGCTAGAAGAAAGAGGAAGATTTCGGCATGGAGAATAGAGAAGCAATAGAGATTTGGCTTACACAAGATGGAAGATGGAGTTTGAGTAGAAAAGGTGTGATAGGTTTGCCAAGTAGGAACAAAAGAAGAGAGGGATTTGGAGATTTTGGGCAAGGTGGACTAGAGAGAATTCGGCTAGGAACAAATTTGGAAGAAAAAGAAACACAAGTCTAGATGAATTTCGGCACTAATTTGCTCCCTAAAAAGCCTTTTGGCCGGCCACCACCTTCCCTTAAATCCAATCCCAAAACAATTTCCTATCTAATCTCTTTATAACCCGTTTAAACTAAATTTAAAAAAAAAAACAATACTTATCTTCATCCATTTGAGAGTCCACGCACGGTCCACTAGCTCTCTCCCTTCACGCCAGCATAAAAAAAAACATACCTTGTGCTTCCAACGTGACTCGAACTTGTGTCCCTCCTTCTTGCTTGGGGCGGCATTCACCAAGGCCTTAAGAGGTGGCCCCAAGCCACTGTACCAATCCGACTTTCATGTCCACCAACTCTCACAAAATCTTTTGAAACCTCCTTAACTTAGCCCCTCCTTTTAACGCCAAAAAGCCCAAAAATAAAACACACCTCCTTGTGACCACCATGATTCGAACCTCCTCCCCTAGACACTCCGCGTGACGCAAGCTCCCTAACACCTAGGGAGCATCCCAAGCCATCCTGCCAATCGGTTTCTTATGCCAAACTTCTCCAACAATTTCTCTTAACCCCTATCTCACCTAGCTCCCTCCTCTTAAACACTAAAAGAAATTTTCAGCCCTAAGTCATTCTAGCAGGGGTTATGACTAGACCCCAGAACATGTCAAGCAGTCATAGCATACATATTTCTTCAAGCACGCACATGGAAAATAATTAAATTACAAACAACCCCTAATTCAGGATGTTACAGTTCTACCCCCTTAAAAATAATTTCGGCCTCGAAATTACCTAGATCAGAAGAGTTGAGGGTATTGCTACCGCATCACATCCTCGGGTTCCCATGTGGCCTCCTCCGTACCATGGTTTCACCATAGCACTTTTACCAAAGGTACTGACTTCCTCCTCAAAACCTTGACATCTCGATCCAAAATCTGTACCGGCTCTTCCTCGAAAGATAAGTCTGAGTTCACTTCAATTTTCGCAATCGACACCACGTGTGATGGATCCGATCGATAGCGCCTCAGCATCGAAACATAGAAGATGTTATGGATGTGGCTCAACTCTGCCAGCAACTCCAGCTGGTAAGCTACCGGTCCCACACGTTTCAACACTGTGTACGACCCGATGAATCTAGGGCTTAGCTTGCCCTTCCGGCCAAACCTCAGCACCTTCTTCCAAGGTGATACCTTCAAGAAGACTTTATCACCCATTGCATACTCCACCTCCCTGCGCTTAAGATCGGCGTAGGATTTTTGCCTGCCCGACGCCTCTTTAAGACGAGCCCGAATTACTCTAACCTTATCTTCTATCTCCGCCACTAACTCTGGACCCAACATCCGACGTTCACCCAGCTCTATCCAACACGTAGGAGTACGGCATTTTGACCATACAGCGCCTCATACGGTGCCATCTGAATACTCGCTTGATAACTATATTATAAGCAAATTCTGCCAAATGTAGGTACTCCTCCCAACTACCACGAAAGTTCAAAACACAGCCCCTTAACATATCTTCCAACACTTGGATTACCCTCTCAGATTGTCCATCAGACTGCGGATGGAAGGCCGTGCTGAAATTCAACTTTGTACCCAATGCTTGATGTAAAGCCTTCCAAAATCTTGACGTGAACCGGGGATCTCTATTTGAGATAATGGACACAGGTACTCCATACAACCGCACTATCTCTGCTATATACAGCCTGGCTAACCTTTGAAGCGAGTAGTCAACCCTTACCGGTATAAAATGGGCCGACTTAGTTAACTGATCTACTATCACCCATATCGCGTCTTTCTTACTGGGCTTAAGGGGAAGCCCACTTACAAAATCCATAGTAATCTCCTCCCACTTCCACTATGGGATCTTTATCTACCGTAATACCACGATGGCAATTGATGCTCGGCCTTAACTTTGGCATGTCGGGCACTTGCCCACTAACTTCGGTTACTTTCGCTTAAGACCCGCCACCAAAATTGCTCCCTTAAACTCGATACATCTTACTCGCTTCTGTGTATAGTGTACTGAATCGCTATGAGCTTCTTTAAGGATTACGCCTCAAATCATCATCCTTAGGCATACATACTCTCCCCTGGAAATACAACACTCCATCACTACCCAAGCTGAACCCTTCAGCCTCACCGCTCCGTACTTGCAACCTCCGAGTACTCAGAACTTTGTCGGTCATCTGCCTTTCTTTGACCTCATCAATCCAAGATAGCTTCACTTGCAATTCTGCCAAAAGGCTCTCATCCTCATAGAGACTTAGGTGAGCAAACATTGCTCGCAAATCCGCTACGACCTTACGGCTCAATGCATCAGCTACCACGTTAGCCCTACCCGGATGATATTCGATTGAGCAGTCGTAGTCCTTCAGCAACTCAATCTACCTCCGCTACCTCAGATTTAAATCTTTTTGAGTCAAGAGGTACTTCAAGCTCTTGTGATCCGTGTACACTACCGACTTTTCCCCATACAGATAGTGCCTCCAAATCTTCAAGGCAAAAACCACAGCAGCCAATTCCAAATCATGTGTCGGATAGTTACCTTCGTGAGGCCTCAACTGCCGTAATGCATAAGCAACCACCTTCCCTTCTTGCATCAACACACACCCTAAACCAGTATGCGATGCATCACAATACACAGTTAATTTCTTTCCTGCCTTAGGCTGAATCAAGACTGGTGCTTCTGTCAAAATCCTCTTCAGCTTGTCGAAACTTTCTTGCTACTTCTCAGACCACACAAACGGAACTCCTTTTCTCAGCAGCTTAGTCAACGGTGCTGCGATTAAGGAGAAATTTTCCACGAATCTCCTGTAATATCCTGCCAACCCCAGAAAACTCTGAATTTTCGTAATCAACTTTGGTGGTTTCCACTCCAATACTGCCTCAATCTTACAGGGATCCACCCTAATTCCCTCAGCTGAAACAACATGCCCTAGGAAAGTCACCTCATTAAGCCAAAACTCACACTTACTGAATTTGGCGTACAACTGTTTCTCCCTTAGAACTTGCAAAACCACATGAAGATGTACGTCATGCTCCTCTTCTGACTTCGAGAACACCAACATGTCATCTATGAACACCACGACGAACCGATCCAGATAGGGTTGGAAAACTCGGTTCATCATGTCCATAAACACGGCTGGTGCATTCTTCAAACCAAAAGGCATTACCAAAACTCATAGTGCCCATACCGAGTACGGAATGCCGTCTTTTGGATATCAGCCTCCTTCACCTTAAACTGATGGTACCCTTACCTAAGGTTGATCTTAGAGAACACCGATGCACCCTTGAGTTGATCGAACAAATCATCAATCATGGGCAAAGGATACCTGTTCTTTATTGTCAGCTTGTTCAGCTGTCGATAGTCTATGTACATTCTCATTGTCCCATCCTTCTTCTTGACAAAAAGCACTGGAGCTCCCCAAGCGATACACTTGGTCGAATGAACCCTCTATCCAACAATTCCTGGATCTGAACCTTCAACTCTACCAATTCTTTTGGCGCCATCCGATACGGAGCTATAGATACTAGCGCGATTCTGGGTAACAAATCTATACCAAATTCAACCTCACGATCTGGAGGTAGACCCGGAGTTCCACTAGAAACACATTAACATAATCCCTTACGGTCCGGACATCCCTCACAGCTGCACCCTTAGCTTCCAAAGCACAGACATGCACTGCATATGCTTCACAACCTTTCCTAACCATCTTTTCCGCCTTTAATGCAGAAACCAGATTAGATAGGTAATCTCTCCTTTTACCTATCATCACCACCTCTTCTCCTTCCATGGTCTTTAATACCATGCGCTTAGCTGCGCAATCCAGGCTAGCCTGATACTTTACTAGCCAATCCATCTTGAGGATCAGATCGAACTCCCTAAACGGCAGTTCCATCAAGTCAGCCAAGAACACGACCCTTTGGAGTTCTAGGGGTATATTCTTATAGAGTTTACTTACTTCTACGGAGTGACCTAGAGGGCTTAACACAGTCATCTTCCTAGGAGTAAGCTCAGAGTCTAAGTGCAGAGTTTTCACTACGCTACTAGCAATGTATAAGTGGGTTGAGCCAATATCAATTAAGGTACTATAGGGTACTCCAAAGATCAAAAACATACCGATTATGATGTCCGGTGCATTGCCCTCCTCTTGACGCCTCGCGGCATAGACCAAACCAGGTTGCCTAGCCTCCGTACCACCAGTACCTCCCCTCGGTGCCTCACGACCTCTGCCAATACCATTACCCCCTCTTCCTACACCACGACCTCTCGGTGGCTGTTGGTTATCCCTCCTATCCAGTGCACGTTCCTGACCCTCAGACCTTAGCCTAGCTACATTTTTCGGACAATCCCTAACTCGATGTTTCATGGATCCACATTCGAAGCATCCCCGATTACCACTCCAACACTCCTCCGTGTGAGACTTTCCACACCGAGCACACCGTGGCGGCCATTGAGGATTAGCAGCAGCAGCAGGCCTAGCAACTTGATTTGACCCACTATACCTCGTCCTCTTCTGCTGATTACCAGAGAACCTCGAAGATCCAAAGCTCCTCTTATTCCAACTCCTATCTTGATTCTGCTAACAGACTGTCTTACCCCTTCGGCAACCTTAGCCTTCTCCACTAGGACAGTGAACTCCCGTTCCTGTTGTGGAGCTATCATCATCCTCAGCTCATCTCTCAACCCATCCTCGAATCTGACACAGCGTTCATGCTCAGTACCCACAATACCACGAGCATACCTGCTCAACCAGAGAAATTCGGCCTCATACTCTAGCACCATCTTATTACCCTGAACCAGGTTTAAGAATGCCTTCCGCTGCGCATCCACGTAGCTAGCTCTTATATATTTCCTCTAGTAGGCGACCTTAAAGAATTCCCATGTGAGATCCTCCACCATCGCTCCATCCCTTACGGTGAGCCCCCACTGGTATGGCTCATCTCGAAGTAGAGAGATTATACCCTTCAACTTTTCCTCAGCTAAAAAATCCAGGTCATCCATGATCCTCTCAGTTGATTCCAACCAATACTCCGCCATACTGGGTGCCACACCTGATACACCCCAAAACACCTCCGCTCCATTGGCTCGGAGTCGCTTGGGTACAGATTTCCAAGCACCCAAACCTCCACCTGCTCCAGCCACCATCTCAAGTACTCGCAGCACAGCCTGCGATACTGCCTTACCCCCCGTCTGATCTTGCTGCTCAACACTAAAAGTTGGGGGTGGTGGTGGCGGTGGTATTTCATTATCAGACCCTTGGCCCGACCTAACGGGTTCTGACACGGTTATTCTTCCTCTACCGCGTCCACGACGGCCACGTCCTCTAGAACTCATTTCCAACGATTGCGCTTTAATCTGATTAAGAACTTTTATGGATTAGTACTTGTTTCACTGGTTATCCGCGAAGAAATTTTATGAAGAGAGTTTAATAGGGATTCTTTCGATCATTCACAGTTTCAAGTTTCCTATCTAAATTCACAGAAAAACACATCCATTCCTTAATACCTTCCATACTCATTCACTCTTCGGACATTTCTGTCCGTTCCTATCTCAGGGGTATATTTGTAATTTGTCAAAATAAAGTTCATTGGTGATTTTGTCAATAAGGGTATTTTGGAAATTCTGGAATTTCGAGGGGTATTTCGAGGGTGTTGAAGTTTTGGGGCATTTCGGTAATTTACCCGGGTAAATTTATAAATCTTAATAAATTCAGGGTATTTCAAGATTTGTAAAACTTGAGGGTTCTTTTTGGAGAATTTATTTTCCAATTTGATAGTATTGCAAAAATTTTAAAAATCAGGGTCATTTTGGTAATTTTGTAAGTTAGGGGCAATTTCGTAATTTTCCAAAATCATGATGTTTTTGATATTTTGCAAATTAGGGTTTTTGGACATTCTATAAGTAATGAAAATTTTGTTTGGAACTGTGGGTACTTTGGGAATTTTATAAACCAAGGGCATTTTTGTAATTTTACCATTAGGGGTATTTTTTTAATTTTCATAAATCGAACATTTTTCGAAAAATTTTGTAAAGTAATTCTCTCAAGTTAAAAGTGTAACTTTAAGAGTTTTAAAGGGTTTCTACAACAATATGGTTAGCTCCCTTTCGGGTTTTAGTTATTGGGTTCAGCCTATGAATAAGTCCTCCTGGTTAGGGTGAACCGAAGCTACGCACCAGGTAGGATTCCTGCGAAGAGGAGGTGAGTTACTAGGACTGCTTAAGTACCAGGCTCTTCCGGATCCAATCATAGACATGCGCACAAGGGTTACCACACTCTAACCCGATGACTTAGTCAGAGGTTTATTTAATTAAGCATTTAAAGTCTTATGTGATTGTTGGGGTAAGCTAGTCCTAGAGTTCATATACTTATCATGCTATCTACGTTCCATTTCTACCCCTCTACAGATAATAGTTCATACAGTAGTTAGAAGTACTTACCTGGGCGGATAGGTGCCGGAGACTCGATGCCATGCCGTTCAAACTAAAAACCATTTCATAATATTTCATAGAGGCCTGCCAAAAACATTTTGGGCCCTGGGCCCCCACAGCTGAGTTTTAAATCGGGCTCTGATACCAAAAATGTAACACCCCAAACCTGGCCCATGAGCCTTGACCGGATCTAGTATGTCACAGAGTAAAAACGTTTTGAAAGATTTTGATCAACTGGTAGAAATCCAAAAATTTGCTAAGGGTATAAAATGGTGTCTATTAAAACTCAGGTGGAATGGATTTTAAAAACTTGGTTGAGTTGAAAGCCTTTGAAAACATTTGATAATTTAAACTTTTAGAACCATCTGGGTTGTTGTAACTTGGTGAATTTTGCTACCCCATGGTAACATCTTTGAAAACTCGTAAAAATTTTCCATTTTGAAAACATCACTTTTAACCGATTCATTTAAACAATTTATAAGTTCATTAATAATATAGTAGAAGTGAAGTAAAACAACTATTTAAACACCCAAAATAATAATTAGCGGCCTTATTACAACCCAAACCAAAATTTAGTAAATAATAAACTTAAACCGTGCTGAATAAAATTTTAAATCCAAGGAACAAGCATGGCCGCCTTGAGTCCACTCCGGCTCCATCCCCGCGAGCTACTCATCTACAAAATGATATGGGAAGGGGTGAGTCACCAAGACTCAGTGTATAAATCCCCAACCCGGAAGTGCAAACTCATACACAAAATATTAGTAAAACATGCAAACATGCAACCCAAAACTAACCATCCATACTCCTTTAACTACCCCGTGTGGTCAAAACCACTGGTGGTCAAAACCACTAGTGACCGGAGTTACAAATCAAGTGATGGGGCCAACCCATCGTGTGGTCAAAACCACTAATGACCATAGGTTACAATTATCAATATATGGTAAAAACCACTGGTGGTACCAAACCACTGGGACTTAGTCACAATTTATATCATCGGGGTGGTCAAAACCACTGGTGACCGAAGTCACAATTAAACTGATGGGGCCAACCCATCGTGTGGTCAAAACACTTGGTGACGATCCATAGAGAATATTCCCCTCCTCTCTTCAATCCCGTTACCAACATGCTCATAACATGCTTAACATATTATCATAAATCATGCATATAAGTCATGGCATAGCATCTTACTCATCATATCATTCATATAACATATTCAAAGTCACAAGCGACTTACCCGAAATCCATGCACATGCCCACAAGGCAAATCACTATCAAAATAGTTAACTGTAACATATTAAGTAATGTCAACTAATAAAGTGTGTAAGAGTTTTACACACCTATTTAACCGAAGATCTAAGGAGAAATTCCGAATCTATGCGATATCACAAAATCTCAAAACGTATTCCCGTATTGCTCCTACATTCGTCCACTATAGGTTAGTATCAAAAAGCTTTATTTGGCTAAACTAATAATCAAGAAAAACTAATCGCACCCCTAACCAAAATATGGCCCTAGGCCGAATCTTTGTTATCACTTACGAGCAAGCGAAAACCCTAAGTCTTTGTCGATCACCCTAAAATCATAACACACATGCGGTTACTTACTTAAACACAATACATGGCCCATAGCCAAGAATATGATGACCACTTACCTTGAAGAACCGAAACCTGAAAGACTCCTTCAAAGCACTCTAGATCGGCTACACATAAAAGGTATGATATTAGGACCATATACACATTCGGCCAACCTTACCAAGGCCTATTCGGCCATACTAACTAAATCCCGAAGGCTCATTTGTGGCACTTACCCTAAACTGATTTGGTTTCCAACTGAATCCCGAAGCCACACATACCACTTGTATTCGGCTACACCTTGAGATCACATAATAGTTAGTCTTCGACTTTTCGAAAAATAAAAAGAATGGCCTACTAAAACGAGTCCTTACCACCACTTACCGTATTTGATCAACAGAGAGAAGATGCTTAGAATGACTGCTTCCAAAATCCCGAAGGCCTCCTTTTCAAGAACCGATTTGGAGAAGAACCAAAAAGTGATCCACTCTTGGTTGATAATCGACTAGAAGAAAGAGAAAGATTTCGACATGGAGAAGAGAGAAGCAATAGAGATTCGGCTTACACAATATGGAAGATGGAGTTTGAGTAGAAAAGGGGTGATAGGTTCGGCCAAGTAGGAACAAAAGAAGAGAGGGATTTGGAGATTTTGGACAAGGTGGACTAGAGAGAATTCGGCTAGGAACAAATTTGGAAGAAAAAGAAACACAAGTCTAGATGAATCTCGGCACTAATTTGCTCCCTAAAAAGCCTTTTGGCCGGCCACCACCTTCCCTTTAATCCAATCCCGTAACAATTTCCTATCTAATCTCTTTATCACCCGTTTAAACTAAATTAAAAAAAATAATACTTATCTTCATCCATTTGAGAGTCCCTGCACGGTTCACTAGCTCCCTCTCTTCACTCCAGCATAAAAAAAACATACCTTGTGCTTCCAACGTGACTCGAACTTGAGTCCCTCCTTCTTGCTTGGGGCGGCATTCACCAAGGCCCTAAGAGGAGGCCCCAAGCCACTATACCAATCTGACTTTCATGTCCACCAACTCCCACAAAATCTTTTGAAACCTCCTTAACTTAGCCCCTTCCTTTTTAACGCCAAAAAGCCTAAAAATAAAACACACCTTCTTATGACCACCATGATTCGAACCTCCTCCCCTAGACACTCCGCGTGACGCAAGCTCCCCAGCACCTAGGGAGCATCCCAAGCCATCCTGCCAATCGATTTCTTATGCCAAACTTCTCCAACAATTTCTCTTAACCCCTATCTCACCTAGCTCCCTCCTCTTAAACACTAAAAAGAAATTTTCAGCCCTAAGTCAGCCCTAGCCCTGGGTTATGACTAGACCTCAGAACATGTCAAGCAGTCATAGCATACATATTTCTTCAAACACGCACATAGAAAATAATTAAATAGCAAACAACCCCTAATTCAGGATGTTACACCTCAGACCAAATCTCAGTACCTTTTTCCATGGTGACAGTTTCAGGAAAACTTTGTCACCCACTGTAAACTCTATATCCCACCACTTAAGATCGGCATAAAACTTTTGCCTATCCGAAGCTTCTTTCAGACGAGCTCAAATCAGCTTAACCTTATCCTCTATCTTAGTAACCAACTCAGGACCCAACAGCTGACGCTCTTCCAACTCTGTCCAACACGTATGGGTTCAACACTTCCACCCATAAAGCGCTTCATACGGTGCCATCTTAATACTTGCCTGGCAACTATTGTTATATGCGAACTCTACCAACGATAGAAATTCCTCCCAACTACCCCTAAAATCCAAGACACAACCCCTCAACATATCCTCTAAAATTTGAATTACCCTCTCGGATTGCCCATCTGACTGTGGATGAAATGCCGTGCTGAAATCCAACTTAGTACCTAATGCCTGATGCAATGCTTTCCAAAACCTTGATGTGAATATAGGGTCCCTATCTGAGATAATCGACACTAGCACTCCATGTAGTCACACAATTTCTGCCACATACAACTTAGCCAACCTTTGAAGTGAGTAGTCAACTCGAATCAAAATAAAATACGCTGATTTAGTCAAACAGTCCACAATCACCCAAACTGAATCCTTTTTGGTAGGCGTGATGGGTAGCCCACTGACGAAATCCATCGTAATCATCTCCCATTTCCACTGTAGAATCCTTATCGGTGGCAACATACGAAGGTACCTGATGTTTAGCTTTGACTTGCTGACACATCAAACACTTGCCCACTAATTCCATTACTTCTCGCTTCAAACCCGGCCACCAAAACTGCTCCCGCAAATCTCGGTACATCTTACTACCTCCAGGATGTATAGCGTACGGACTGCTATGTGCCTCCTGAAGAATCTTTTGCCTCAACTCCACATCCTTCGGCATGCAGACCTTACCTTGAAAACACAACACAACCTCATCGCTTAAACTATACCCCTCTAATCCAATATTCTGTACTTGTAAATGTCGAGAACTTAAGACTTCATCGACCAATTGCTTTTCCTTAACCGGATTAACCCATGTCGGTTTCACTTGCAGCTCTGCTAGTAAACTTCTGTCATCATACAAAGTAAGGTGGGCAAACATGCATCTTAAGTCTGACACCACCTTACGGCTCAACGCGTCAGCCACCACGTTGGCCTTCTCCGGGTGATACTCAATCGTGTAGTCATAGTCCTTCAACAACTCGATCCACCTCCTTTGCCTCAAATTCAACTCCTTCTGAGTAAGGAGATATTTCAAGCTCTTGTGATCCGTGTAGACGATAGACTTCTCCCCATACAAGTAATGCCTCCAAATCTTCAAGGCGAAAACTACTGCAGCTAACTCCAAGTCATGCATTGGATAATTTACTTCGTGAGGTCTCAGCTGACGAGAAGTGTACGCCACTACCTTCCCTTCTTGCATCAGCACACATCCTAACCCAGTTTGCGACGCTTCATAGTAAACCGTAAACTCTTTTCGTGTTTCAGGCTAAATCAAAATCGAAGCTTCTGTCAAAATCTTCTTTAATTTCTCAAAACTCTCTTGTTGCTTTTCTGACCATACAAACGGAACCCCTTTCCTTAGCAACTTGTTTAAGGATGCTGCAATCAAAGAAAAACCTTCCATAAACCTTCTATAATATCCTTCCAAACCCAGAAAACTCTGAATCTCTACCACAGACTTAGGTGGTTTCCAATCCAATACCGCTTCAATCTTCCAAGGGTCCACCCTAATCCCCTCAGCTGACACCACATGACCCAAGAAAGTTACCTCCTTCAACCAAAACTCGCACTTACTAAACTTTGCGAACAGTTGCTTTTCTCTCAGAATCTGCAGAACCACACAGAGATGCTCAACATGCTCTTCCTCAGACTTCGAGTACGCTAGAATATCATCTATAAATACCACGACGAATCGATCCAAATATGACTAAAAAACCCTATTCATCATGTCCATGAACGTTGCTGGAGCGTTGGTCAAACCAAACGGCATTACCAAAAACTCGTAGTGACCGTAACGAGTACAAAATGCCGTCTTGTGGATACCCTAAGCTGATGATACCCCGACCTCAAGTCAATCTTAGAGAAAACTGATGCTCCCCTCAGCTGATTAAACAAGTCGTCAATCCTCAACAATGGATACCTATCCTTAATCGTCAACTTATTCAGTTGACGGTAATTTATGCACATCTGCATTATTTCATCCTTCTTCTTAACAAAAAGCACTGGCGCTCCCCAAGGCGATACACTCGGCCGGATAAAACCTCGATCTAGTAATTATTGAATATACGCTTTAGCTCCCCCAACTCCTTTGGCGCCATCCTATATGGGGCAATAGACACTGGCACGATTCCCGATAAAGATCTATACCAAACTCAACCTCGCGATCTGGTGGCAAACCCAGAAGCTCCTCTGAAAATACATCGATAAATTCCTTTCATGTTCGGACATCCCTCACAATTGAGTCCTTGGCCCCCAAAGCACAAACATGAACCATGAATGCCTCACATCCTTTCCTCACCATTTTCTCGGACTTCAAGCAGATACCACATTGGATAGGTAATTTCTTCTATCCCCTATCATCACTACCTTTTCACCCTCGACAGATCTCAACACTATGCACTTAACCGCACAGTCCAAGCTTGCCCGATACTTCACCAGCCAGTCCATTCCTAAGATCAAATCGAACTCCCTAAATGGCAGTTCCATCAGATCAGCTACAAACACTACCCCTTGGAGTTCTAGGGGTACATCCCTATACAGTTTGTTTACTTCTATAGAGTGACCCAGAGGGCTAATCACAGTCATCCTCCTAGGAGAAACCTCATAGGCTAAGTTCAAAGTTCCCACTATACTACTAGAAACATATGAGTGCATCGAACCAACATCAACTAAAGTAGTATACGGCAATCCAAAAATCAAGAACGTACCGGTTATGACGTCCAGTGCTTCGCCTCCTCTCGACGCCTCACAGCATAGACCAACCCAGGCTGTCTTGCATCCGCATTCCTAGCACCTCTACCCGATACTCCACAGCCTCGACCAGAACCAATACCTCCCCTAACCGAACCACGGCCCCTCTATGGTTGTTATCCACCGTTTTTAAATTGAACACGCCCCTGACCCTCAGACTGCATCCTGGCTAACTTACGCGGACAATCCCTTACTTGGTGGTCCATCGACCCACACTCAAAGCACCCTCTGTTACCTGTCTAACACTCTTTCCAATGGGACTTCTGACACCGAGCACACCATGATAGCCATTGAGTTGCAGAAGATCGTGTAGCTTGACTCGGTCCATCAAATCTAGCTCTTTTCTGAGAATTCCCAGCAGACCCTGATGGCCCAAAATTCCTCTTGTTCCTATTTTTGTCCAAGTTCAGTTTTGTCGACTCCTTCACCCCCTTGGCTATCTTAGCCTTCTCCACGAGAACAACAAACCCCTCCTCTCGCTGTGGAGCGATCAACAGCCTCAGCTCATCTCTCAGACCATCCTCAAACCCGACATGTATTTCGTGTTTCGTAGCCACGATGCCCCAGGCATAACGGCTCAACCTTAAGAATTCTGCCTCATACTCTGATACTGACTTACTCCCTTGAACCAAATTCAAAAATGCCTTCCGCTGCGCATCTATATAACTAGATCCAACATACTTCCTCTGATAAGTTGTTTTAAAGAAATCCCAAGTGACATCACCGGCCGTTGCACCATCCTTGACCGTGAGCCACCACTGGTAAGACTCATCCTAGAGAAGAGACACTATCCCCTTCAACTTCTCCTCAGCCGTAAAGTCTAAGTCGTCCATTATGCGTTCAATCGCCTCAAGCCAGTACTCTGCTGTGCTGAGAGCTACACCAGATACACCCCTAAATACGTCCGCTCCATTAGCTCAGAGTCATTCAAACATAGATTTCTGAGCCCTCACACCTCCACCTGCTCCAACTACTCTCTCCAAAACCCGTAGCATCGCCTATGACACTGTATCATCACGACCCATCTGATCTTGAAAGTCAGTACCCATAGCTGGCAGCGGTGGTACCTCATTCTCTGACCCGTGACCAGACTCGGCTAGTTCAGACACAGTCATCCTACCCCTACCATGCCCACGCGTGTTACGACCATGTCCTCGAGTGTTCATGACTAGCGTTCACAAATTAATTTGATTAAAGAATTTTATGAGTTAGCTTTCTTCCACTGGTTATTACGGAACAGTCTTATGAACAATTTATTACCGTAGTTGTTCCCGCAAGTTCACACAATTCTATGGGCTTTATTCTCTAAAGTCGATTCCTACTACTAGCATTTATTTTGTAACCATTAAACCATATAGTAGCAGTTAGGGGACTTACCGTTGCAGATTGGTGCCGAAGACTCGGGTGCCATGCTTTCCCCAAGGTATGCGTTTTGTTTTCAAAAACATTTTACAAACCCTTGATTTGAAAACATTTTGGGCCCTAGGCCCACAGTCGAGCTTTTTTGAACCTGGCTTTAATATCACAATTGTAACACCCCAAACCCAGCCAAAAACGCTACGACAGAATTTGGTGCATCATAGGGATGAAAATAATTTGTAAAAACCAGTTTTGTCATTGCAATATTGAATGAGTTGCTTGAAGTAGTAGAAAACAAGTTTGTATGGAGCAGATTGAAGGAAAATAGTTTGGGCCTTAGTTTAGAAAAAAAAACCAAGTTGCCATGTCATTAATGTTGTAAGTTGCCCGATGGTAACATTTCACAAAAAAATAATCCTGAGAGTTTGTTAAGGTCGTGAAAATGTTCCTTTTATAGTTTTTTCCTTTTTAATCATGCTTTAATGTTTATCACAAATTCAAGGCATTTGTCAAAAATAAATAGTACCAAAATAAAACGTAGGTGGCCTTATTACCTAATCGCATCCAAAAGAGAAAGCAAAATAAAATTCAAAATTTAACCATTAAATAAAATCAACTACTGAGCATGGCCACCACGAGTCCATCCTGGCTCCGTATCCACGATCTAGGGATTATCTGCAAAATGTAAAAGAAGGGGTGAGTCACCAAGACTCAGTGCATAAATCCCCATCCCGAAAATAATAAACTCATACACAGATTCATATGCAATATGTGCGCCATGCAGCCCAAAACCTAACCATCCAAAACTTCTGATTCTGCCCCATGTGGTACCAAACCACTGGTGGTGCCAAACCACTGGTGACCCAAAGTCACAAAGATCATATATGTGGTACTAAACCACTGGTGGTGCCAAACCACTGGTGACCCAAAGTCACAAAGATCATATATGTGGTACCAAACCACTGGTGGCGCCAAACCACTGGTGACACAAAGTCACAAATATCGCATATGTGGTGCCAAACCACTGGTGACCCAAAGTCACAAATATCGAATATGTGGTACCAAACCACTGGTGGTGCCAAACCATTGGTGACCCAAAGTAACAAATATCAAGTATTCCCCCTCCTCTCATCATAACCATTTTATGAACATGCTTTTCAATGTAAAATCATCACGCTTAAAAACCATAAATAATGTTATAGAGCATATGCAGATTTAACAGAGGCAATTAACGTTAGCCAACCAGATGGACTTACCTGGAGTCCTTACTTTTACCCACAAGGGCAACATATCCATTTCCACAGTCATTTCGGCTTTTAAGAACATACATGGTATTAACATATTTTCATACAATGTCTGTAGGAGTTACACACCTGATTACTCGCAAGACTACGCTTTCTACATCGACACTGTCATTAATTGACACTATCGCTATCTGTCTACTCTCCTATTTCGATGCTGGTCCACACCCCGATGGCCAATCACGAACTGCAGATACAACCCTCTTCTTAAATTTAAGGGCTGGGTTTACCAATCCAACCCCTCCTCTTGCTTGACTGGCATTAGAGTCCATAACACACATTGGTCACTAAATCGGGTTAAAGCAGTGAAACAGAATGCAAGGAACTAAAACCCAAAGTTAGAACCCTTACCTAAATCGACACAACCTGAGGTTCTAGGTTTGACTCACAAACCACAAATCTCGAAAGTTCACACAAAATGGAATCAACACACCCCTCCTGCATTCGACCAAGCATCAAACAGAATTGGATCTTTTCCTTCGACATTAGTGCAATAAGAGATGATTGAGAGGCAGGACCACTTACCTTAAGACTAGCAAAATCGATTGAGAATGGTGGGGATCAGATAGTGACAATCTGCTGTCACAAACCCCGAAGGAAACGATTATGAGTGCCAAAGGAATTTGGCTTCTAGTTGAATAAGAACTATTCAAAATGAATGCCCAATCCCGGCTTTTCTTTGCCATAAAAATCGATATAGAGAAAAATGAAATAGAGAGGTGTGAATGCTAGAAAGATTCGGCCACTAGACCAAAAGAGAAGAAAAGAGAGAGCAATGCAATCTTCCCGATTATGGATTGAGATTTCGGCTTTGAAGATCAAAAGGAGATAAATAATTTTCGGCACTAGAGAAGATTAAGAGGGAACGCATAAAGAAGAAAGGAGAATTTAGATAAGGGATATTCGGCTATTGTGCAGAGGTTAAAGATGATAGGGGAGTTAGGAGGTTTTCGATTTTAGAGATAAAAGAAAAAGAAGAAGAAGAGATGAAAACGGCTGTGGGAGAAGAAAGTATGATCAAATAGGTATTCGACTTTACAAGAAGAAGAAAAGAAAGTAAAAGAACCAATAGGGGTTTCGGTAATTGACAAAAGATGAGAGAAAAGTTGAAATGCCAAGTGATTTTTGGCACAAAAGAGGATGAGAGAAACACTTTAGAAAAAAAAATAATGTGAAGCACACACACCAAATGCCGAAAATATCACCCAAGGCTAACCAATTCCGACACACCATCCCACACTCGCAAAACCAAATGCTCCAACACCCTTTAGCTAATACAAGATTCGGCTACACACACACCAATCCAATCCATTCTTTTTCTCCCCCTTTTTCTCCTAATCATTCATTCAAACACATTTGAATGTTTCAACTTCCTACATTTTCTCTTTTCCACCAACTCAAATGTGTTGACTCCTTCAACACATCCCTGGCCTTGGCGTCAAAAAGAAATGCACAAAGAGGGATTCTTATAGCTCGAACCAAGGCTCTCCCACTCTCCTGAGGCATCACTTCCTTATGCCCTAAGTGGTGCCTCCATGCCACTTTGCCAAGGTACTTCTTGCGCCACATCTAGCTACCAATTATCCTTAACACCTAACTCCTTCAGCTCCCCCCTTCCAGAAGCCCAAAAATAAAATTTTTGTCAAGGATCTAGCCTATCCCCGGCCTAAGCCTAGACCCCTAAAACACCCTAAACTAGCATCACATCCATACCATTCACATGCAAACAATTAAAAAAACTAAAGGCCCCGATTTAAAGATGTTACATTGAATGAGTCAAGCTATTTAAATGGATGGCCATGAGGTGTTTGTGGTGTTTGATTTGGTCAAGCTGATTCAAACGAGTGTAAGGGAGTGAAAGTAGGAGAAAATCATGGGTTGGTGTTGGTGGTGGAAGTTGGTCGAGAGTTGGGGTGTTTAGGGGAGTGAATTCGGTCAAGTGGGTGAAAGAGGGGGACCCTTTGTTGTTGAGCATGTGTGGTTTGGTGCTAGCTTAATGGTGTCAAAATTTTATAGAATTTAGGCTTTGGTTCATTTAATTTTAGCATTGTTCTTTAAGGAAGGTGTTGAGTGTAAAGTTAAGCCGAAACCATCCATAGAGATTTCCCTTTCTTCTTTTCATTTTGGTCGTTTGGTTTCATTTTCTATTTTCTTTTTACCAAAGAAAACCGTAGCTCCCTATTCTCTTTCTCCCATCATTGTTTCTTTACATCTTTTCCCTATTTTATGTGTTAGCCAAAACTCCTTGAAGCCACCCTCTTGTCGAATCTTTCCTTCTCCCTTGCTCATTTCTCTTAACCCTCACAACTAAAACTTTCATCTCACTTCTTTGTGTTTCATCTTTCTCCTCTATTTCTTCTTCTTTAGCCGAAACTTTGCACCATCTCCATTGACATCTTTCCTTTTCTCTCTTTATCCAAATAGTTCCTATAGTCTCAAGTGAATCGGTTTCACCGTGCTATTGGATTATTGAAGGTAATGTTTCTTTTCTCTCTTGTTACAAGAGTCAAATCTCCTTCTCTTTCCATTTCTTTTCAGTTTCTCTCTCTTTTCTTCTCTAAACTTCTCTATCTCCATTCTCATTAATCGGATCTCTGTTTCTTCTTTTCATCTCGAATCAAGGCCGTTTGAGTAGCATAAAGTGTAAAGGGTTACTTTTCTACCGAATCTGCTTTGGCTTTTCATCACCTATTTCATCGCAAGGTAACTTCGGGCAATACCTTTTTCCTTCTTTAAGTCTCATTTTGGTTAGTCGAATACTCAAGGGCTATCCGTGCCTGCTAGGCCAGACTTCTGTTTCTCTCATAACTCATCTCGGATTCGAGGGCAAATCAGTGGTGGTGCAGTTCATCATTTACCAAGGTAAGGGTTGCTTCTTTTCAGGGTTATGGCTATTATATCCCTTATCGATTGTAGTTTATTTTAATCAACTCTCTTATTAGACAAGCGACGTTGCACTCTGAGTACTAATCAAATCTCTTCATGGATGCAAGTGTAAGTCAAACCAAGGAAAAGAGTGTGCTCGTAATCTCTAATCCGCCATTCAAAAGATGTACTATTTTGATAGTTTGAGACTATCCGCCAGGTTGTGGGAGTGAGCCGATTTCTGCCTGGGATAGGCAAATAGCCGTTGTCCCTGTGAGTGAAAGCATCGACGTAGAAAGCTTAGTGTTACGCATTATCAGTGTGTGTATTACTTACACGCTTCTTTACTGTTTGAGTTTTAACTGTATGGGCTAAAAGCCGAAATGACTATTTTATAGTCGAGATACCCTCGTGGATAAGGTTAGAGACACCGGTAAGTTCTGCTATGATGATACTTTTGATTATAAGACTTGTATGAAATTAGTGTTTATTACACGTTGAGAATATGTTGCATTCATTTTCAGCATGATAAAATGAGCATGGGCTTGGGATTGAATGAAAGGGGAAGCGTGAATCAGTGACTATTGTCACGATGGTCTAAGAACCACGGTGGTTTGAAGCCATAAATACATATATCAGTGACTTGTCTCGGTGTTCTAGGACCATAGTGGGTTGGCCCCACGAATACATACACTTATCAGCGATCATCACGGTGGTCTGAGACCATAGTGGGTTGGCCCCATGATTATATATATTACTGACTTTGTCACGAGTAGTCTGGGACAACGGTGGTCAAGAGCCACAGTAGCATAATGCCACGGGTGTTTGGATGGATAGCTAGATTGGGCTGGGCTACATTGCATACATGTGATATATGCCATATTGAGTGGGCTAAGGCCCAATGTGCATCTGTGGGCTTAAGGCCCAGTTTACGCTATACAGGAATTTACACACTGAGTCTCAGCGACTCACCCCTCTACTTAATTGTGCAGGAATCCCTAGATCATGGATCTGGAGCCGAGGCAAACTCGAGGTGGCCATGCGTTATTGTTCCTTTCATAAACTTGTTCTCTTATTTAAGTTTATTTTTAATTGGGATTTTGATTTGTAAAAAGGGCACTTTAACTTTAATTTGGGGTTTGATTCAAATTTGATATTATATGTTATAACCTTCGAAATGTGGGGTTTTTTTTAAAAACGTAACTAACAGTTTTACAAAATATTAACATACGAATCACAAGCCACAAATAATTAAACTTGATATTTTTATAGAACTACAAATATTATTTTCAAAAGGGTCATGTTCCTCAACATTTGTAACATCCTGGAACTGGGCCTAGTAGGATTGGGCCCAATGGGCCTTGGGGGTAGTAGCGTTTAAAATTTTTGAGAATAAAAGAATGGTACTAAGGCAAGTTAAACCTATTAGGTGAGAGATTTTGGAAGGTTAGGGGGCTTTTATGAAGTCCCAGGTTAAAGTTAGGCCATAGGAAAAATTTTGTTTTAGGTGAAAAAAACCCTGGGAGTTGGTAGGTAGGCTTTAAGAATAAAATGTGGGGAATAATGACAAGTGGAGTGTGTGGTGTAATGGCAAAGTGACGCCACTTAAGAAGCAAGGGGGTGACGCCATAAAGGAAGGAAGGAGGTCCAAAGTTCAAGTCTTGGTGCTTGCATTTTAGTTTTTTTTTTAAATGGATTTTTGAATTTGGCCATAGGACCTATATTTAGTTGCGCATGATTTTAGAAACAATGAGCTAGTTGGTAAAGTGGCTAGCAGCGTGAGTTATGTTACAAGGGAGCCTGAGTTCGAATCTCATGAGAAGCAAAGGAGTATTTATTTTGCTAAGATGGGGTGGCAAGAGTTTGAGTTGGATTTGAACTCTACTAGCGGAAGGATCCCACATTGGAAAGATATAAAGAAGGAAGGTGATAAGGTAGGTATATAAAGAGCATTCTAGGAGGATAGAAAAGATACGTTGGTGGGCGTTGGGCATAGGAGCTTTGGGAGCGCGGTTTAGCAGCTTCAGAATTCCTATTAGGTGTATACTCTCTCTGCTATAGTTGTAGAGTGGAAAATGCCGATAAGCTGGTCACACGGCGATGGTAGCCATATGAGCATGCGAGCGCATGTGTGGGGCTTCAATGCGATAGTTGAGGCCATCAGTAGTGTTCTTGTAGGGGTAGGCTGTTGGGCTATGATGGCCCGAAAGGGGCCAGGGGCCCATATGAGTAAATTGTATGATTGAGCAGATGATAGTGAACTAGACTATATGAATCTCATATATGTGGCTAGGTTTGGGCTAAATGGGCCACACGAGTGTGTGGGCTGAAAATTGGGCCTTAGGCTCATTCGCATCATTATCTCTGTTTAGAATACTTGAGTTGTTCGAGGCGACAGTGAACCTTCTGTTGGGTCGTTAACACCCTGATTTGTAAAAATACTGAAATACCCCTAGTTTACAAAATTAACGAAATACCTTAATCTGTAAAATTACCAAAATACCCCTGGTTTGTGAAATTACCAAAATATCCCTTGTTTGTGAAATTACCAAAATACCCTAATTTGTGAAATTGTCGAAATACCCCTGGGTTGTAAAAATTACCAAAATACTCCTGGTTTATGAAATTACCAAAATACCCTTAGTTTGTAAAATTATCGAAATACCCTAATTTGTGAAATTATTGAAATACCCCTAGTTTGTAAAAATTACCAAAATACCCTTAGTTTGTAAAATTATCGAAATACCCTAATTTGTGAAATTACCTAAATACCCCTGATTTGCAAAATTATCGAAATACCCTTGGTTTGCAAAATTATTGAAATACCCCTAGTTTGTAAAATTACTAGAATACCATTGGTTTATAAAATTACTGAAATACCCCTGGGTTGTGAAATTATCGAAATACCCTTGGTCGATAAATTACAAAAATACCCTTGGTTGGTAAATTACGAAAACACCCTCGATGGGTAAAATGATCGATATGCCCCTAGAGGGCAAAAATGACGAAAATGCCCCTACATGTTATATGATTATTCTTGTATGTGATTTATGATTGTTATCGTATGATTATTATTGTATGTTGCATTCATGTGTTATTATGTTGCATGGGGATGGGATTATTCGAAAGGGGAAGTGCAGATAGGATCGCATGGTCGCTTAACGACTGTGGATCCATCAAAGGCTTTTAGCCACCGAGCAGCTATGCTGCACCGATAAGTTAAGGCCACAACCGGTGCTACATAAGAAGTGTAGGGATGGGGGGTAGATTAAATCCCCACAGAAGTGCAGGGTTGGACAGGAGACGAAGTGCAGGGTTGGTATGGGCATTAATGCATTGCATATATGGTTTTATTTGAGATGGGCTCAGGCCCAGATAAATATGATTTATGACATTTATGGGTTAAGGCCCAACTAAGGCTTTTATGGGCTAAGGCCCAATTGCCACCGTTACTGGAATGGGTTCCAGCCCAAACTGTTGTGATTTATGTTCTTATTGATGAGGGTTATGCACATTGAGTTTTCATAAACTCACACCCTCTTTTTAATTTTTTTCTCAGGTAATCCTCAGTAAGAGGTTCGACGTGTTGGAGGACTCGGAGGTGGCCACACTACGAGCAGTTTTGGACTCTAGTATTTTACTTATTTTTAACTTGGGTTAATATTTTGGAATAAGGCCTCTCTTAAATTCTGGTTTTAGTTTTGGATTTTTAGTATATTATGTCTTAAATCTGCTAAACTTTGTATCACGATTTTCCCAAAACAATATCTACTTTCAAAATACTATGCTTTCGCGAATAGGTCGTAAACATCACGTTTTCATAAGTCATTCATTTTAATTAAGTTTCGCAACAAACAAAGTTTTTTAGGTAATAACTTTTTAAATAAATGTCGACTAATAATAAATAAACGCAAACTGGGACGTTAGTTTTTAATATCAAGAAAGGTTTTCAAATGGAACCATGGTTTCTCAAAAAGCACCCCAATGTGACACGCCAGATTCGGGCCTAACTTCTAGGCCAAGTCTGGGGGTGTTACGACATTGTTTTCAACTGTCACCTTACCGAAATTTTCTAAATTCGGCTTTACAAAACAAACCGTTTTCAGCTTCTAGATAACCTAATAAGAAGTTGGCAAGATATATCCAAACCAAACTCTAAATTACCCCTAACATGGAATCACTTAAACGAAAAATTTTTCACAAGTTACGATGTACCGTTAAACATTTTCAAATCTACCCTTCCTATAACAATCCAAATTTGGTCGTAATGAATTGACCGGGTTTGGGGTATTACAAATGTGGTATCGGAGTCAGGTTTCAAAAACTCAACTGTGGGTATGAGGTTCAAAAATGTTTTCAAAAGCTGATTTGGAAAATGGTTTAGAAAAAAAATACATGGTTTTTGGAAGCATGGAATTTATGAAAGTTATGAGTTTCAAGATATGAAATAGTAAGAAGTAGACAAGTATCAGTATAGGTATGTACGGAAACTACATAAACATCAAATTTATGGAAATTATGAGTCTATGGTTAATTATGTGATTGAATATATGTTAACATGGTGGTTAAATGTTTTATAATATGTTGTGTACATATTTTTAATGGTAAATGAATGGTGAGTTTTGTTTAGTATATTATATGAGCCTACTAAGCTTTATAGCTTACATTGTTTATTTTTTCGTGTTTTATAGTGAAATCAAAGCTAGCTCAGATTCGGGAATCGTCGAAGACCTCATCACACTATCAAGTTATTACTTTGGTACTTTTGAATCTATGTTTTTTTTTGGGATATATGACATGTATAGGAACTTTGGTCATTTTGGTATATAGTTTGGTAATGAATTTAGCCATTTGGATTGGCTTGTAAATGTTTAATGTTTGGTTTTGTATATAGCCATGAGAGTTGGCTTATTTTGGTTGATTTGGATGTGTACATAAATACAAATGGCCTTTGTCTTGTGTTGATAATTGCTATGCAAATGATTGTGGTAAATGGTTGATATTTGAGAATTGGTATGTTTATGAGTTTAGGAAAAATGATGCATAATTGGAAGTGTCCACATTAATGATTTGTGAAAGTGAGGTTTAGTATGAAATTGAATGTCATATTGTGGTATTTGTGTACCTTGTATTTATTGGTATTGAAATGGCATGAATTAAGCTCATTTGAGATTGGATAAACTCCTATTAATGTCATGTTTGGTGCCATTTGGTTTGGTGTGGGTGTATGCAAATTTGGGTGGCAAGATGGGTTGGTAAATAGCCTATTTTTGTCCACACGGGCGTGTATCTCAGCCGTGTCTAACACACAGTCAGGTTACACGGCCATGTGTCCTCTAGTGTTAAATTGGAAATCAAGTCAGTATGCTCTACACGGCCCAGCACACAAGCGTGTGACTTGGTCGTGTGGCATAAGTCAGTATACCCTACAGGTTTGGCGCTGCCTAGCACACATCCTTGCATACAGGCGTGTGTGGCCATTTTGAAGGGCACACGGGCTGGTCACACAGGCGTGTGGTTGGCCGTGTGACCCAAGTCAGAGAGTTAGACGTGGTCAGGCACGGGCTGGGACACGGTCATGTGATCCCATTTCGAATGTCCACATGGCCTATGAAATGGGCTTGTCTTTGGCCATGTGAGACACAAGGCTGGGCCACACATATTTCATAAAATTTTCTAAGTTTTCCAAAAATTTTATAAGTTATCGGTTCAGTCCCGAACCACGCCAAATGCATGTTTAGGGCATCGTAGGCTCGTATTAGGGACAATGTAAATGATTTTGAATGATATTTATTTGAAATTCAAAAATATATGTGAAATGTATGGTTATTTGTGAAATAAGTTCAGTAATGCTCTGTAACCCTATTCCAGCGTTGTTACGGGTGTGGGGTGTTACAAGCTGCTACTTTCTCTTCCTTTCTCCAGATGTTTCACAAAAATTTGTTGGATAATAAGAATTGCTCCTAAATTCTCGTGTGTGTTTTCTCTCTCTCCTCTCTTTCTCTTTTCTTTCCTTTTTTATAAGTTAGGTCCCCTCTCTCAGCACACACTTTTCTCCCTCTTTTTTAGGTTGATTTATCTGGTACATGTCTAGCTGGCTGAGAGTGGCAAGGACTGAATGTTATGTCAGCATCTTCCTGAAATTGCCACGGCATATGTGCTGGCAATTTGCCCAACCTTTTTCCATGAAATTACTTCACTCCGTCATTTCTCTTCTTCCTTCCTACACCTACTACAAACACAAACAATTCATTTCCTTCCACCAACAAAAGTAACATATAGTAACATTGAAAGTACAGTCCAAACTTTATGATGCAATGTTATAAAAATATCTTACAAATGCAAATATATCCACTTAAGTACAAACAATTAATCAAATTTAGAGACCTGCAATATAACTCTTTTCAAGAGTTATCACCCATACGAAGGCTAAGTCACTTGGGCTAATAGAAGAAGGAGCCCGCTAGGGACTAACTTGGGAAGGACAGTCCGCCAAGAACAATGGAGGGTAAGAATCTGAAATCTAATGTGGTAAATGGAAGATAATCAATAGCAAACATTGGGTTTCACATACAAGGTTGTGAGAGAAAGGGAAGTTAGGTTGAGACATAATTAGATTTGTATCCTTAGAGGACTGTTATCTTGAAGAAAACATGTATACCTCAAATAAAGAATAAATCCATTAGTGGTAAGTTGCAAGAAAAAAAGGGTGGTATTGATCTTGTCGGTAAAATCTACTATGGCAAAGAATGACCGGGAGTTGAAATTTCTACTTAAAACTTCATTCCTTAAGTTATGAATTTTGTTATAAGGTCGTTAAACAAATTCTGACTAAGCTCAATTGATCTTACGAATGGTCCAATTATTTGCATGATAAAGTTTTCACTTGAGAATCTAGTGGAGGGCCAAGCTAGGCTTTGCAAATTTTTGGATAAAGGGAGCGGTAGTTGTAACATGCGTATAGAAGGGCACTCCCAGAGGTTACACCTTAGGGGTTTAGTTAAAGTTCTAAAATTTTAATGGTTAAACTCCCAAAATTTTAAATAAGTTTGTAAGACAGTAACATTTGGGAAGATGTGTATGATAATATAGTTAAATGTGTAAACTGAACAAGAAAAATGTAATAAGATTTGATTCAGGAATATTATTAAGTTGATGGGGTCTTTGTATCATCTAAACCTAAATTCGATGATTTGGTTGGGTATAGGGTGTTACAATACCATTATGAAAGCTACTCGATCAATGCTATCCAATGACCTTGTCATATCAAATTGACTTTGTGGTTGGGCTACAACATCATTAAAACCATCAGTAGTAAATTGTTTCAACATTGAAGAGATAGAAGATACCTGAGTTGCGAGTGAAGTAAAGGCGTGTACTTCATGCACTCCTGCTACTCGCCTTTTGAAGTTTCTTGATTAGTTGACCACTGGCAGTTATTATTGGCTATTCTCTCGATAATTTCATAATCCTCATTATAAGACTTAGAAAGGAGAGCACCATTTACAGAAGTATCTACCACCATCCTAGTATGGGTGTTGAGACCATTGTAAAATGTCTCCAGCTAAATGCAATATGGAATCCCATGGTGAGGGCATTTACATAGTAACTCTTTGAATCTTTCCCATGCCTCATTTAGGGATTAATCATCCATTTGCTGAAAAGTGGTGATTTCATTCCGCAACTTAGAATTTTTCTAGGTGGGAAATACTTAACTAGGAACAGCTAATTCTTGCCAAGTAGATATTGAACTGGGTGGCAATTCATTAAGCCATGCTCATACTCTATCCCGAAACGAGAATGGAAAAACCTCAATCTCAATGCGTCACCGGTTACACTGGCATTCATGAAGGAATCACTCACCTCTATGAATAGTTAAAGGTGAAGGTGTGGATCCTTTGTGGGCATTCCACTAAATTGCACACTATTTGAAGCATATGGAACATCACAGGCTTTAGTTCAAACTATGGTACCGTAATCTCTAGTTTCATAATTCTTAGATTTAACTCTTTAAAAAGTGGCATAGCGTACTGCCTTATGGCTAGATCCCTATCACCAGTAATAAGGATTGGATTACGAGCATTAATGTAACACCTCTCACCTGTATTCAATGTCAGAATAGGGTTTCAGAGCATTTGTAACACCCCAAACCCGGTCAATACACCACGAATCGAATCTGGTATGTTACAGGGAAAAAGGTTTCTGAGAGGTTTAGGTTTGAGTTTAAAAGTTGGAGAAAAACACTTCGCTAGGTTGTGTATTTGAAGAAAACTTGAGTAGGTGTGATTGAAATTTGATAATGTATTTGAAAACCCGAGAATTTTAAAACTTACTTCGATGGGTAGACAAGACAGGTTTATCTCGTTTAAGAAGTTTGAGTTGTTTCCCATTGTTACAAAAAAAAACATTTGTCTTAGTAGAAAATCGTGGTTAAGTTAGAAAACATTAGAGTTCTTCTTTATTCCAAATCTTAGTGTAATACCCGATGGTATAGTTTAAAATATCGCTTTTGTATTTTGAAATCGTTGTCTTTCCAAATTTTAGCACATTTTAGCCCAATTAATTTGTTAAGACATATTAAAAATCCACTTAAATCATAAACAAACATAACTTAAAAAGGCCATTTACAACCCGAATAAAACCAAATAGTAATAAAAACTTATGTACCAAAATTTCATAAAAGTCCGAGCAAATCTTTATTAGCATGGCATGAGCACCTCGAGTCCATCCCGGCTCCATGTCGCGTCTAAGTGTCACTGAAAAAGTCAAAGGAGAGAGTGAGTCGCAAGACTCGGTGTATAATTCCTCTCCAGTATAACATGCCAACACACATATCATAACAGAATAATGCAAATAATGCACCGATCCTAGCCAACCATATCACCTTTTCTACCCGTGTGGTACCAAACCACCGGTGGTGCCAAACCACTGGTGACCCAAAGTTACGATATCCATCTTGTGGTACCAAACCTTTGGTGACCAAGTCACAAATAATCCAATGATGGGGCCAACCCATCGTGTGATACCAAATCACTAGCGACAATCCCGTATCTCATAAGTGGGGCCAACCCACGGTGGTGCCAAACCATAGGGACGAGTCGCAATAAGGTGCTAAACCTCGGTGTCCCAAAGACACAATGTGATACCAAATCACCGTGACCGTAGTCACAAATCGATGATGGGGCCAACCCATCGGTGATACCAAATCACCGGCGTCAATCCCGTATAATCAACTGTGGGGCCAACCCACCGTGGTACTAAGCCACTGGGACGAGACACTGAGGTGCCAAACCTCTGGTGACCCAAAGTCACAAAATATGTGGTACCAAACCACTGGAGGTGCCAAACCTCGGTGTCCCAAAGACACAAGGTCCCAAAGACACGGATATCATACTCCCCTCCTCTCATATCACCCAATCACATATCTTACTAGATGCAAAATCGCAATCATGCTATCATGCTTACATGCTTAATATGGCATCTCAAAGTATCCAAAAATCATGATATCATCATCATCACATAACTCATAATGAAACGGACTTACCCGAATCCATATCCATACCTCAATGGGTATCGCAATAATCAATCACACTGTTTCATTTACACAACAGGTTATCACATTATTAAGTTTAAGATAGTATGTTGGTTTACACACCTGAATTAGCGGAGGATTTAATACTAAGAACCGGTCTAAGACCCTCGACCACCTTGACAACTTTGATCCTAAAATCGACCAACCAAAGGGTTAGCGCACATATCATTCGGCCACAAGCATTAAACCAAAAGGGTTTATCAAATAGCCCTTACCTTGCAAACGTTTGGCTTCCTACCAAACTCGAACCACAAAGGTTCCTCTTTTACCAACGGCCTCCACCTAAAAAGAAAAGCCATTAATCCACTGAGACTTGCTTTAACGAGACTAAAAGAATGGACTAACAAAATACTCCTCTTACCACCACTTATCAATCGGTTAATAGAGTTGGAAGACTCCTCTTGATTACTTCCAATATCCAAAGACCCTATACGAAAAGATTAAACAAATGATTAACCCATTTCAATCCACAACCATCATAGGCCCTTAGTCAAACTGAAAACAACACAGCACTTAGAGAAGTGAGAAATGGCCATTCGGCCAAGAACTTACCCCCAACACCAACCACCAATCGATCAACCACACTAGGAGAGAGCAACAAGAGATTCGGCTAACAAAAACCAAAATGGGACTTTTGCTTTTCACTCAATGACCAAATATGCACCAAATGGAAAAATGCATTTCGGCACCTCCAACACCACACCAAGCCGTCCACTCCCCCACTCCAAACACCCCAAAAATTCGGCCATAATCCCCCACAACACTCCACACCACTCAATTCAAATGAGTTTACCAAGTCTCCCTCCTACTTTCACTCTCCACCCCTCTTTTGAATGTGAAGACTAAGTCCAAAGAAGAATTCGAATTGCCTTCTACCTCTTCCTCCATGCCGTCCAAAATGGGAGCCAAAATGGGAACTCATGACTTGAACTCGTGGTCTCTCCCTTGTAGATGACGCCACACTCAGCTCTAAGTGGCACATGCCTTGCCACTTTGCCAACCTCATTTTTTGTGTAACAAACTACCAAATAAAATACATATCCCTCACTCCATCACTCCCTACACCTAAAGCTCAAAACTAAATTTTTTCCCATTCACTCAAGCATACTCCTAGCCTACAACCGAGCCCCTAAAACATCGAAATAGCAACATAGCACACCAACACATGCAATATCATGCAACAACAAAATAGCCCCCTAACCCGGGATATTACAGTTCTACCCCCCTTAAAATAATTTCGACCTCAAAATTACCTGATCAGAAGAGTTGCGGGTATTGCTGTCTCATCGTATCCTCGGGTTCCCACGTCGCTTCTTCCACGCCATGATTCCGTCAAAGAACCTTTACCAAGGGCACAGACTTCTTACGCAGAACCTTCACATCCCGATCTAAAATCTGAACAGGCTCTTCCTCCATGGTCATATCTGGGTTTACCTCAATTTCTTCCACTGTCACCACGTGCGATGGATCTGAGCGATAACGCCGAAGCATCGAAACGTGGAACACGTCATGAATCTGACTTAGCTCTGCTGGCAACTCGAGCTGATATGCAATCGTCCCACACGCCTCAAGATTACCTTATACGGCCCAATAAACCTCGGACTTAGCTTACCTTTCCTCCCGAACCTCAACACTTTCTTTCACGGTGAGACCTTCAGAAAACCCGATCTCCCACAGCAAATTCAATATCTCTCCGCTTAAGATCGCAGATAGGACTTCGCGGTCCAAGCTTCTTTAATCGAGCTCAATCAACTTAACCTTGTCTTGGTCTCAAAGAACCAACTCGTCCCAACAAGCGACGTTCACTTAACTCCGCCCAACAAGTAGGTGAGCGACACTTCCCACCGCATAACGCCTCATATGGTGCCATTTTGATGCTCGCTGGTAATCATTATTGTAGGCGAACTCAGCTAACGGTAGATACTCCTCCCAACTACCCATGAAGTCCAAAACACAACCTCGTAACATGTCCTCCAAGATCAGATAACCTTTCCGATCGCCGTCGATCTCATGGATGAAACACCGTCTTTGAAATCTAATCGTACCCAGAGCTCGATGCAACACTTTCCGAACCTTGACGTGAATCTGGATCCCTATCCAAGATGATCGACACGGCACTCGTGCGATCTCACTATCTCGACACATACTGACTTCACCAACCTCTCAAGTGAGTAATCCACCTCACCGGAATAAAGTGAGCTGATTTAGTCACCGATCCACAATTACCCAAATCAATCCTTCTTGCTCGGTGTAAGCGGTAATCTAGTGACAAAATCCATAGTTATTCTTTCCACTTCCTTCGTGGAATCTTCACCGTTGAAGTAACCAGACGACAATCGATGCTCGGCCTTGACTCACCGACATGTCGACACTTCCTACAAACTCTATCACTTCCTTTTTCGCATCTTACCACCGTAACTATTCTCCGAGATCTCTATACATTTTGCTACCTCCGGGATGCATAGCGTAGGGTGCTATGTGCATCTCAAGAATCTTTTGCCTTAACTCAAATCTCCCAAGATACAAGCCTTCCTCGAAAACACAAAGACCCCATCACCGGACAAGTCAGAACCTTCAACCCATCATTCGCACTTGTGTCCTCTCGCACGCCAAAACCTCATCCAACAATCGCTTTTCTCGATCCGCTCAACCCAAGTAGGCTTAACTCGCAGCTCTGCTGAGAATACTCCCATCGTCAGACAAACTCAAGTGGGCAAATAACGCCTTAAATTGAAACAACCTTACGGCTCAACGCGTTCGCCACAACGTTAGCCTTGCGGATGATACTCAATTGAGCAATCGTAGTCTTTCAAGAGCTCAATCCATCGTCATTGTCTCGATTCAAGTCTTTTCGAGTCAAGGTACTTGAGACTCTTATGGTCCGTAGACTATCGACCTCTCTCCATACAAGTAATGCCTCCATATCTTTAAGGCAAATACTACGACCGCTAACTCCAGATCGCGAGGATAATTTACTTCATGTGGCCTCACCGCCGGATCGTAAGCCACAACCTTCCCTTCTTGCATCAAGACACAACCCAATCCCGTATGTGATGCATTGTAGTACATCAGAATTCCTTACCGCCTCAAAGTTGAATCGTAACCGAGCTTGGTCAAAATCTTCTTCAACTTATCGAAGCTCTCTGTCGCTTCTCACCAAATAAACTAACCCTTTTCTCAACAATTTAGTCATCGGTCTTTGCGATCAATGAGAAACCATCTACAAATCTTGGTAGTATCCCGCCAAACCCGTAAAACTCAATCTCCGCCATCGACTTAGGCGACTTCCAATCCAAAACGGCCTCTATCTTACGGGGTCCACTCTAATCCCTCACCGATACTACATGACCCAAGAACGCCACCTCCCTAAGCCAAAACTCGATTTATCGAACTTCGATAAAGTCGTTTCTCCTTAGAATCTACAATACCACCCGCAAATGAGCATCATGTTCCTCCTCAGTCCTTGAATATACCAAGATGTCATCGATAAAAACCACCACGAACTGGTCTAGATACTGTTGGAACACCCTATTCATCAGATCCATGAAAGTCACGGCGTTAGTCAACCCGAACGGCATAACCAAGAACTCAAAGTGCCCATACCGAGTACGAAATGCCGTCTTACAGATATCCGCCTCCTTTACCCTCAACTGGTGATACCCAGACCTTAAGTCGATCTTCGAGAAAATCGACGCCCCCTTCAGCTGATCAAACAAGTCATCTATCCGAGGCAGTGGATACTTGTTTTTGATCGTCAGCTTATTCAGTTGGCGGTAGTCTATACACATCCGCATGGTACCGTCTTTCTTCTTAACAAAGAGTACCGACGCTCCCCATGGTGAAATACTTGGCCTGATAAAGCCTCGGTCCAATAACTCTTGAATCTGAGCCTTAAGCTCCACTAGCTCTTTAGGTGCCATCTCAGACGGACAATAGATACGGTAGCAGATTTGTAATGCAGATCTATCCCGAACTCTACCTCCCGATCCGTGGCAAACCCTAAGCTCCTCAGAAACACATCAAGAAATTCCCTAATCGTCAACTGCTCCACAGAGACTCTTTAGCCTCCAAGGCATACACATGAACCACATATGCTTCACAACCCTTTTCGACCATCTTCCGGCTTTGAGAGAGATACCATATTAGACAGATAATTCCTCCTATTACCGATCAGAACTACCTCATCACCCTCAGCTGTGCTCAGAACCATGCGCTTAGTCATGAGTCAACTTTGCTCAGTACTTAACCACGGTCCATCCCAGAATCGATCGAACTCCCCAAACGGCGGTTCCATCGATCGCCTCAAATACTACCCCTTGGAGTTCTAGAGGTACGTCTCTATATAGTTTATCTACCACTACAGAGTGACCTAGAGGGCCTATTACGGTCATCTGCCTAGAAGATATTTCAAAGTCTAGATCCATGGTCTTCACTATGCTACTTGCAACATACGAGTGTGTTGACCCCACATCAATTAAAGCAGTAAATGGAGAACCAAAGATTAAAACGTACTGGTAATGATGTCCGGCATGCCGCTTTTCTCTCGGCGCCTCGCGAAGATATACTAGCCCTTTATGCGGCCTCGAACTACTCGCACCTCGCCGGTGCTCCACGGCCCCAACCGAACTATTACCTCCTCGCCATTACCTCGGCCCTCTGCGGTGGTGGTCCGTTATTTCAGTCTTGACACGGCCCGATTCTCTCGATCGAATCTTAGCTAACTTGCGCGGACAAATCCCTCACTCGGTGGTCCAATGAGCCACACTCAAAATAACCTCTACCATCACCCAACATCCTCCCAAATGAGCCTTCCCTAACGGTTACATCTGCGACGGTCCACGCTTAGCAAAGAACAAACCTACCCGATCGATTCGCCCACTCGGTCTAGCTCTTTTCACGATTTCTGATGACCCGAAGACCCAAAACTCTTTTGTGACGGTTCCTATCCATACCCCGCCTCACAGACTCTTTAATGCCCTCGGCAACCTTCGCCTTTTCAACTAGAACCGCAAATTCACGCTCCTACTGGGGCGCAATTATCAACCTTAATTCATCCCGCAGGCCATCCTCGAAACGAACGCACCTCTCATGCTCAGTAGCCACCATACCCCTAGCATACCGACTCAGCCTGAGAAATTCTACCTCGTATTTCGACACAGATTTGCTTCCCTGGACTAACCTCAGAAATGCTTTTCACTGCTCATTAATGTAGTTAGCTCCGACGTACTTTTTCTGATAAGCACCCAAAATAGTCCCATGTCGATCTTCACCAGAAGGCTGTCTCTAACAAAGGAGCCACCACTGGTATGACTTATCTCGAAGAAGTGATACGATCCCCTTTAGTTTCTCTTTAGCAGTTAGGTCCAGATCGTCCATGATCCGTTCGACCGCTTCACCAATACTCGGAAGGCTAGGAGCAACACCGAGACACCCCGAAAGAATTTAGCCCCATTTGTTCAAGTCGCCAGCACGATTTCCTAGCTCCTACGCTCCACCTACTCCACTACCCGCTCTAAAACCCGAAGATTGCTCGTGACACTGCGTCATCGCCGCTTGCTCTCGAACTCACCACCTCCGGTGGTGGCGGGCAGTACCTCATTCTCTCGAACCCCGACTGTAACCTACGGGCTCAGAAACTGTCATCCTACCGCGACCACGTCCACCTCGGGTACTCATGACTAAATCTCGTCTGATTAAAGAATTTTATGTATTAGTCATTATTCCACTGTTTAAAGGCAAAGTCTTATGAATTTTTAAAGAAGCTTTGTTTTCGCGGGTCCACAGAGTCCTATCAGTTTCAGTCTCTAAAGTAGTCTTACTAGCCATCCAATCATATCAATTAATATCACAACCAATAGTACGGGGTACTTACCTGGGCGGATTGGTGCCGGAGACTCGGTGCCATGCCTTTCAAACCATACTTTTAAAACAGAATACTTGAAAACTATAGTTTTAAAACATTTTGGGCCTCGGGCCCACAGCCGAGCTTTTGAACTTGGCTCTGATACCACAAATGTAACACCCCAAACCCGGTCAATACACCACGATTGAATCTGGTATGTTACAGGGAAAAAGGTTTCTGAGAGGTTTAGGTTTGAGTTTAAAAGTTGGAGAAAAACACTTCGCTAGGTTGTGTATTTGAAGAAAACTTGAGTAGGTGTGATTGAAATTTGATAATGTATTTGAAAACCCGGGAATTTTAAAACTTACTTGATGGGTAGACAAAGACAGTTTATCTCGTTTAAGAAGTTTGAGTTGTTTCCATTGTTACAAAAAAAACATTTGTCTTAGTAGAAAATCGTGGTTAAGTTAGAAAACATTAGAGTTCTTCTTTATTCCAAATCTTAGTGTAATACCCGATGGTATAGTTTAAATTATCACTTTTGTATTTTGAAATCATTGTCTTTCCAAATTTTAGCACATTTTAGCTCAATTAATTTATTAAGACATATTAAAAATCCACTTAAATCATAAACAAACATAACTTAAAAAGGCCATTTACAACCCGAATAAAACCAAATAGTAATAAAAACTTATGTACCAAAATTTCATAAAAGTCCGAGCAAATCTTTATTAGCATGGCATGAGCACCTCGAGTCCATCCCGGCTCCATGTCCGCGTCTAAGTGTCACTGAAAAAGTCAAAGGAGAGAGTGAGTCGCAAGACTAGGTGTATAATTCCCTCTCCGGTATAACATGCCAACACACATATCATAACAGAATAATGCAAATAATGCACCCGATCCTAGCCAACCATATCACCTTTTCTACCCGTGTGGTACCAAACCACCGGTGGTGCTAAACCACCGTGACCCAAAGTCACGATATCCATACTGTGGTACCAAACCCTTTGGTGACCAAGTCACAAATAATCCAATGATGGGGCCAACCCATCGTGTGATACCAAATCACTAGCGACAATCCCAGATCTCATAAGTGGGGCCAACCCACGGTGGTGCCAAACCATAGGACGAGTCGCAATAAGGTGCTAAACCTCCGTGTCCCAAAGACACAATGTGATACCAAATCACTTTGGTGACCGTAGTCACAAATCGATGATGGGGCCAACCCATCGTGTGATACCAAATCACCAAGGCGTCAATCCCAGATAATCAATCGTGGGGCCAACCCACCGTGGTACTAAGCCACTGGGACGAGACGCCGAGGTGCCAAACCTCCGTGACCCAAAGTCACAAAATATGTGGTACCAAACCACTGGAGGTGCCAAACCTCTGGTGTCCCAAAGACACAGTGTCCCAAAGACACGGATATCATACTCCCCCTCCTCTCATATCACCCAATCACATATCTTACTAGATGCAAAATCGTGCAATCATGCTATCATGCTTACATGCTTAATATGGCATCTCAAAGTATCCAAAAATCATGATATCATCATCATCACATAACTCATAATGAAACGGACTTACGAATCCATATCCATACCTCAATGGGTATCGCAATAATCAATCACACTTGCTTTATTTACACAACAAAGTTATCACATTATTAAGTTTAAGATAGTGTGTTGGTTTACACACCTGAATTAGCGGAAGATTTAATACTAAGAACCGGTCTAAGACCCTCGACCACCTTGACAACTTTGATCCTAAAATTGACCAGCCAAAGGGTTAGCGCACATATCATTCGGCCACAAGCATTAAACCAAAAGGGTTTATCAAATAGCCCTTACCTTGCAAACGTTTGGCTTCCTACCAAACTCGAACCACAAAGGTTCCTCTTTTACCAACGGCCTCCACCTAAAAAGAAAAGCCATTAATCCACTGAGACTTGCTTTAACGAGACTAAAAGAATGGACTAACAAAATACTCCTCTTGCCACCACTTATCAATCGATTAAAAGAGTTGGAAGACTCCTCTTGATTACTTCCAATATCCAAAGGCCCTATACGAAAAGATTAAACAAATGATTAACCCATTTCAATCCACAACCATCATAGGCCCTTAGTCAAACCGAAACAACACAAAGACTTAGAGAAGTGAGAAATGGCCATTCGCCAAGAACTTACCCCAACACCAACCACCAATCGATCAACCACACTAGGAGAGAGCAACAAGAGATTCGCTAACAAAAACCAAAATGGGACTTTTGCTTTTCACTCAATGACCGAATATGCACCAAATGGAAAAATGCATTTCGGCACCTCCAACACCACACCAAGCCGCCCACTCCCCACTCCAAACACCCCAAAAATTCGCCATAATCCCCACAACACTCCACACCACCTAATTCAAATGAGTTTACCAAGTCTCTCTCCTACTTTCACTCTCCACCCTCTTTGAATGTGAAGACTAAGTCCAAAGAAGAATTCAATTGCCTTCTACCTCTTCCTCCATGCCGTCCAAAATGGGAGCCAAAATGGGGAACTCTGTGACTTGAACTCGTGGTCTCTCCCTTGTAGATGACGCCACACTCACTCTAAGTGGTACATGCCTTGCCACTTTGCCAACCTCATTTTTTGTGTAACAAACTACCAAATAAAATACATATCCTCACTCCATCAGCTCCCTACACCTAAAGCTCAAAAACTAAATTTTTTTCCCATTCACTCAAGCATACTCCTAGCCTACAACCGAGCCCCTAAAACATCGAAATAGCAACATAGCACACCAACACATGCAATATCATGCAACAACAAAATAGCCTCCTAACCCGGGATATTACAGCATTACCAAACTTACAATACTTTTCTCATTCATTTAATCAATATGTAATCATCATTCAATCTCAACCAATTTGTCCCTAATACAAGACTACGAGGCCCTAAACATGCATTGGGAGTGGTTAGGGACTAAACCGATAACTCAGGAAATTTTTCAACATGTATAAAGTTTTTCTCTAAAACAAGGCACACACACCCGTGTGGTCAGGCCGTGTGAGACCAGAGACACCTATGTCATAGGCTGTGTGAACATTTGAAACAGGAGCACATGGCCGTGTCCCAGCCCGTGTCCTACCCCGTGTCCAAACAACTGAGGTTACTGACTTGATTCACACGGCCAACCACATGCCTGTGTGTCTAGCCCGTGTGCCCTTTGAAGTGGCCACACACACCTGTGTGCCAGGGCGTGTGCTAGGCCGTGCCAAACCTGTAGGGTATACTGAATTACGTAACACGACCAAGTCACACGCCCGTGTGCTAGGCCATGTGCCAATTGGGGGGTATACTGACTTGTGCCACACACCCGATCACACGCCCTTGTGTGAGACCGTGTAGAGCATACTGACTTCATTTCAATTTCAACATCAGGGGACACACGACCGTGCAACATGACCATGTGTCACACACGGCTGAGACAGACACCCATGTCTTTGCCCTTGTAGACAAAAATAGGCTATTTACCAAGCCAATTTGCCAACTAAATTTGCATATACCTACATAACCAAAATGGCAACAATTCAAAGCATAAATAAACATCCAATTTAGCCACAATTAAGGCTAATTCATACCATATCCAATACCAACATCCCAACATGCTTATAACTTCAAATCTTACTCTATCAAAACATGCTAAATTACATATACCAAACAACTAGTTCAACCTTTATTTAACATACATCATTTTTACACCAATTCAAAAATATGATACCAATTCCACAAATCATCCATTTCACTCTTATAATACTTATTACCAACAATCATCACAACCAACTCAATATACACAAGACATAAGCATATATATTTGTACATAATTCAAACATACCAAATATACCAAATTTATGCCATCACCCATGGCTATATATATACAAACCTAAATATAAACATTTACAATGCCAATTCATTTGGCCAACATAATTACCAAGACATAATCAACATGACTCAAAATACCTATACGTGCCATATAGTTAATATACCAAAGTTCAAAGGTACCAAGTGATGGGTGGTAGTGTGAAACGATATCTGACGATCCCTAAATTCGAGCTAGCTTATATTTCACTATAAAACACGAAAAAATACACAAAGTAAGCTATAAATCTTAGTAAGCTTGTATGTCAACAGTGAGTAAATAACACCATTCATTAATCATTCAAATAATGGAAAACAATATTCAACAATTCTATTAAATCTGAAAGCTATCAAATGATCATTCACATAACTTACCAAAGAACTCATCAATTCCATAGTTTCAATACTCAATTCATTACCATACATACCTGTACCGTCTCGTACCAATCTCATACTCAACCACATCCTTCATTTACCTATTGCTAAGGTTTAATGGACTTTAGTTCTAGTTCTGAACAACTCTTAAACCTCATAAGACTTAATCTAATAAGTAAACATGTCCGTGAACAAGTCGCTAGGTTAGAGTGTGGCAACGGACATATGCATGTCTATGATTAGATCTAGGGAGAGCTTGGTACTTAAGCGGTCCTAGTGGCCCTCCTCTTCTTCTCTAGAATCATACCTGGTGCATAGTGTCTGTTTGCTTTAGCCGCAAGGACTTGTCAATGGGCCAAAGGCTATAACTAAAATTCGAGAGGGACTGAATACCCTGATTTGAAAAATTATCGAAATATCCTTAGATTTGTAAAATTACTTAAAATACCCCTATTCTGTAAAATTACCAAAATACCCTTAGTTTGGAAAATTACCTTAATACCCTCGATTTATGAAATTACCAAAATACCCTAATTTGTAGAATTACCAAAATACCCTCGATTTGGAAATTTATGATAATACCCCTATAGGGTAGAATTACGATAATACCTCAGTAGGGTAAAATTACGATAATACCCTTGTAAAGTAGAATTACGAAAATACCTTTGATTGTGAAATGACTAAAATACCCCTATGTGATGAGTATGAGTTTTTATGGATGTTACTTATGTGTTTGTTGCATTCATATGATATTCTGTTTAGGGTGCATATGGGTGAGAATTATGGTACTGAGAAAGAATTTGAGGATCGCAAAGTTGCTTGACGACCGTGGATCCACCGGTGGCTTTAAGCCCATTATATGATTACCAGCTTTACTGCAACATTGAGTAGTGCCGCTGTGAGTGCTACAATTGGAGTGTAGCAGAGGGGTGGATCGACCTAGAATTCCCCACAAGTGTATAAGGTTGGAAGGGAAATGGTGTGTGTAACAGATGGATTTTTGGGAAGGGTTTTGCATTACCTTGCTTTGCATATGACATGATATGATATGATGTCATTGTGGGCTAAGGCCAAGACCACCAATTTTGATAGGACTTTGGCCCAATGTGAATATTTGTATGTTGATTTAATTGCCAAGGGTTGTACACACTGAGTTTCAAAACTCACACCCTTTATTTAATGTTTCAAGTGATCCTCAATAGACGGCTCGACGTGGGAGAGGACTCGGATTATTTCAAAAGACATGGTTTTAATTGCTTTGTTTTATTTGGATGTAATAAGGCATTGTATCTTCAATTTGACGTTACTTATGGGTTCTATTATTATTATTTCTGCTGTTGAATTTTTATTTTAGCTTAAATAAATTTCTAAAGTTTAGCAAGGTTTTCAAAATAACTATAACCTATGGGCTTTTATTTAAAACATGGGTTTTTATCATTTCTTAACAAGTTTCAAGGATTTTGGGCTTTTAGGCCTTAAATTTTAACTTAGTAAAATCGATATAGAATTGTCCTTGATGTGACATCATCAGATTCAGTCATAACTTCTGAGTCGGGTTTGGAGGTGTTACATTTTGTGGTATCAGAGGCCGGTTGTAAAGCTCGGGATGTGAAATGGGCCTTAGATTTTGGTTTTTTCTAAAAATAAGTACATTAAAAAGTTTGCAGGATCTTATAATGTGGTTCACCGAGCCCTTAATGTCGAGCCAAGTAAGTTTTTCTATTATTTTACTTATTTGAATTATTGAACTTATTTAGATATTGGGCTACTTTAAACAATAGGTTTTTAGAGACTAAAGCCCGTAGGAAACTTAAGCCTATAGTGGATTCACGACCGCGAAATAACTTCTAAATTGCTACTTGCATAAGACATGTGTTTTAAATAGTGGAACTATGAACTAAATTCATAAAAATTCCTAATTCAGATAATATGAGAATCAATAATGAGCGCTAGAAGAAGTGTAAGGGGTCACAACAGAGGCCGTGGAAGTGTTAAGGTTGATGTGCTGACTCAGCTAGTTAGGGAGGTACTGGAGGAGGTTAAAGAAATTGGTGAAACACTTCAGGTTAGGTGCGTGGACTATAAGAAAAAAAAGAGATCGCAATTCTCTAGGACCGTAGTCTCATTCTGTGAAGCATGTTAAGGTACGTCCAAACTTTTCGGCTTGCGAATATTGCAGAAAGCGTTATCCGGGTGAATGCTAGAGGAAGTCAGGAGCATTTTTCAGATGCGAGTCTGAGGAGCATCAGGCTTGGGATTGTTCAATCACCATTAAGCCGAGTATGTTTTGTGTGGATGCAATATTTTGGGTATAGAAACTGTATGCGTGCAATGTTTATCTGCTCCAGTGGGTAGGTGTAAAGGGTTCAATTAGAGTTAAAGTGTGTTATTAAAATCAGAGTGCGCAGTAAAAGGATAGTGGTGTGACTTGAGCGATGCAATTAATAGTTAGTTGGAAATTTCATAGACGAAATTTCTTTAAGGGGTAGAATTGTAACGCCCCAAATTTGGGCCTAAAAGTATCGGGCCTTTTGGGCTTTAGATCTCAAAAAAATTTAAGTGAGCAAGAAAATGACAAATTGCATGTTTACTTTAATGGTTAAGGAATTTAGAGTGTCTAGGGGTGTTGGAGATGTTCTGGGATCAAGTAAGGGTACAGGAAAAATTTTGGTTTTAGCCCCAAGGGAATTGTGACTTCAGTCAGTAGGCCTCATAAGCAGATTAAGGGAAAATGGGACACAATGGGCCTGTGGCCTAGTGGCAAGGTGGCATCACTTGGGGAGCTATAAGGTCGTGTGTTGTCAGTTGAGGAGGTCCAAGGTTCGAGCATTAGGAGTGGTATTTTTGGAGTGTTTTATTTTGCATAGGTGGACGGCCAGAGTTGTGTTGAATATAAACTCTTGCGTTAGAGTGTTTGGGTGGTAAGGGGAACTGATATTGGAGGGAAATTTCGATAAGGCTAAGGTGTTATCAGGGAGAAAAGTTACGAGATGAGAAGTGGGAAGATTTGGTGCCGAATGGGACTGTGGGGGGAAGATAGGATTTGGCTTTGGCTATAAAAAGGGGGTGCTGAATTCATTGAAAGGTTCTTTGGGTTCTATTATTTCTTCCTTTTCTTCCCCTCATTCTTTTCTCCCATTACCGAATTCTTTTGAGAGGCTCTTTAAGTTTCCATTATTTTATTTTTCTTTTTCCTCCCTCCTAATCAATTTCTCCCATTGCTGAATTCACCTATAGCCAAATTCTTCATTTCCAAAATTACCATCTTCCTTCCTTGTCGAAATTCCTTTTTGTGCCAAACCCTTGTTGTTTTCCTCCATCAAAAATCTATTATTATCTACTATCAGTCAAGGTTAAAAGCCAAATTTAGGCCGCAGGATCAAAAGTGGATTTGGTAAGTAATCGATTAACCTTGTTTGTACGTTTTGCTAAAAGTCGAAAGGCTATCTAACTATCCTGTCGTTAACTCTGTGATAACAAGAATAAGGTTCAAAGATCGCAAGCATGGTAAGATCGTTAGCAAGGGGTAAGTGTACTCAACTCGATTGTGGTTTAAGTAAATAGCCGAATATGTGTATGATCTATAGGGGCGACTTGTGTGGATTATGAGTTATTCGGATTCTGACGGTGTATGTTTGAGTGCAGATCTAGGGGATATTCATGAATAGTAGCTAAGGAAGGGCTACTAGAACGTGTGGCACGTGGTAAGGTTATGGTAAGGCTTCAACTTTTGGTAAATGTGTCAATTTAGTGGTTGATTGAAGGTTGGTTGGTTGTAGGTTCAATACCAAGGATAGAATAGCATGTCGTAGTAACCAGGTGTGTAAAAACGCTACACACACATGATATCGGCAATACCGGAATGCCGAAAAGCTAAAAGTGGCTAAATGGGCCCGGTGGGCCTTGAGGCTAAGTTTGATGACATCGATTGATTTGGTTATATGAATTGAGTTAGTCATGCATGTTACATGATCTGGAATTGTTTTGGGCCTAATAGGCCATAAGAATGAGATTTGGGCCTAATGGGCCATAAGGATGTGATTTAGGCATAAAGGGCTTTATGAATGTGAAAGGCTTGATGGGCTTTATGAGGACGTAGACAAGTATGCTAGGGTTTAATGGACTTTAGGTCTAGTTCTGAACAACTCTTAAACCGTATAAGACTTAATCTAATAATTAAACATGTCCGTGAACAAGTCACTAGGTTAGAGTGTGGCAACGGACATATGCATGTCTAGGATTGGATCTAGGGAGAGATTGGTACTTAAGCGGTCCTAGTGGCCCACCTTTTCTTCTTTAGAATCCTACTTGGTGCATAGTGTCTATTCGCTTTAGTCGCAAGGACTTGTTAATAGACCAAAGTCTATAACTAAAACCCGAGAGGGGCCGAATACCCTATTTGAAAATTATTGAAATATCCTTAGATTTGTAAAATTGCCTAAAATACCTCTATTCTATAAAATTACCAAAATACCCTTAGTTTGGAAAATTACCATAATACCCTTGATTTATGAAATTACCAAAATACCCCTAAATTGTATAATTACCAAAATACCCCCAATTTAGAAATTTACGATAATACTCTTATAGGGTAGAATTACGATAATACCCCGATAGGGTAGAATTATGATAATACCCGACAGGGTAGAATTACGATAATACCTCGATAGGGTAAAACTACGATAATACCCTTGTAGGGTAGAATTACAAAAATACCCTTGATTGTGAAATGACTAAAATACCCCTATGTGATGAGTATAAGTTTTTATGGATGTTACTTATGTGTTTGCTGCAATCATATGATACTATGTTTAGGATGCATATGGGTGGGAATTATGGTACGGAGGAAGAATTTGAGGATCGCATAGTCGCTTGATGACCGTGGATCCACCGGTGGCTTTAAGCCCATCATATGATTAGCAACTTTGCTGCAATGTTGAGTAGTGCCGCTGTGAGTGCTACCATTGGAGTGTACCGGAGGGGTGGGTCGAGCTAGAATTCCCCACAGGTGTATAAGGTTGGAAGGGAAATGGTGTCTGTAGCGGATGGATTTTTGGGGAGGGTTTTGCATTACCTTGTTTTGCATATGACATGATATGATATTATATGATATGAGGTCATTGTGGGCTAAGGCCAAGACCACCGATTTTGATAGGGCTTAAGCTCAATGTGAATATTTGCATGTTGATTTATTTGCCAAGGGTTGTACACATTGAGTTTCAAAACTCACACCCTTTATTTAATGTTTTAGGTGAGCCTCAATAGATGGCTCGACGTGGGAGAGGACTCGGAGTTGGCCACACTACAAGATGTTAAAATTTTTATTTATTTGTTTCAAAAGACATGGTTTTAATTGCTTTGTTTTAGTTGGATGTAATAAGGCCTTGTATCTCCAATTTGACATTACTTATGTGTTTTATTATTATTATTTCCACTGCTTAATTTTTATTTTAACTTAAATAAATTTCTAAAGTTTAGCAAAGTTTTCAAAATAACTATAACCTATGGGCTTTTATTTAAAACATAGGCTTTTATCATTACTTAACAAGTTTCAAGGATTTTGGGCTTTTAGGCCTTAAATTTTAACTTAGTAAAATCGATTTGGAATTATCCTTGATGTGACTCACCAGATTCGGTTATAATGTTTGGGCCGGGTTTGGGGGTGTTACATCTATAGCTATCAAGCATCACACAAGCAACCTTAGTTTATATAACAAATACTATAAGCACAAATACATATACACAAGCAAATTAACTCAAATTAAGCCAACTCTCATGGCTATTAGATACAAACCGAGACATATACATTTACAAGTCAAATCAAATGGCCAAAATCATTACCAAGACCTAACCAACATGACCAAAGTCCCTATACATGCCATATACTCAAATTACCAATGTTCATAGATACCAACATATAGGTGAATAGTGTGAAGCGATCTCCGATGATCCCCGAATCTGAGCTAGCTTTAATACACTATAAAACACGGGAAAATACACAAAGTAAGCTATAAAGCTTAGTAAGCTCATATAAAATAACGTAATGCAATTACATAATCATAATTCAATAATTTAAATACATCAACATGTAGCTTACATTAACTAACAAACCTTTCAAATACTCATTCACAAAACTATATACTTTTATCATCATTTCCTCGATTCAATGCTAAAATAGTTTATGCACATACCTGTACCATCTCATACACATTCTCGTCTTTCATTTACCAGTTGAACCATTCAGAATAAAATTCAGATACTCAAAGGTCTCACACGATAAGTACCTATACCATGGCCCGAAGCCAAATCAAGGTAACTTATTTGAAATACTAATATCATGGCCCAAAGCCAAATTAGCCAATACGCATGGTTGAAAGCCAAATCAGTTTATCTCGTACACAAAGTGCTATATCATGGCCCGAAACCAACTCACTCTATCCCCTAATGACATGTCACTAGTATCCTAAACTATTCCTAAGGTTCAACAGGGATTTCAACTGTCGAATCATCGTCGAACCATTTCCAAACTTGTCCGTAGTCACATAATCACAATTTATGCTCTATCAAAGCATATAGAATACATTTGAAATGAAATTATAACATACGAACTTACCTCGATTGCTAAAACGGTGAATCGAGTTAACTATTTCGCAACTATCTTTTTTCCCCAATCTAAATCCATATTTCTCCTTTCTTGATCTAAATATATTCAAAATTAACTTATTTAATCATCTATTTATCAATTCAATCCAAAATACACTTTTGAGCTAATTTACACATTAGCCCTTAAACTTTCACATCTTTTACAATTTAGTCCTTATTACACAAAATCACAAATTAATGAAATTCACAATAAACCCATGCTAGTTAAATTACTATTATGCCCCTATCAGCCCATATTTTTATTTATTTCACATTTTAACCACAAAGTTTCAATATTTCTCAATTTAATCCCTATTTTGCATTTTTACTCAAATTCACTTAACAAAACTTGTTTAACTATCATCAACTATTCAAAATCTATTAGAAAACATCAAAATACTCATGTATTCATCAATGACATCATTCAAAATCTTTAACATTTTTGCAAAATAGTCCCTGGGCTAGCTAGTACTAGATGCAACGATCTTAAAACATAGAAATCATCAAAAACAGATTAAAATTGCATACCTAATCAAAGAAATCAAAGTTGCTAAAACTTTAAACTCCCATGGCTACCATTCTTTCCCAATTTCGATTGCTAAAATGATGTGGAAGATAATACTTAATTTTTTTTATTATTATATCCTTTAATAAACCAAATTACTAAATTAACCTTTGATTTAATTCATCAAAATTCATTTATGCATGTCCATCTTTGTCCACTCAAATTAAAAAATGGTTTATTTACCACATAAAGACCTCTAGTTTAAGGTTCTATAGCTATTAGACACCTTTAGCTATTAGAACTCAAGTTTTACGCTTTACTCGATTTAGTCCTTTTTATCAAATTGACCATTATTAAAGGACAATATGCATGTTTATATATGGATTACGATATGTTTATATTAAAGTTTGAAAATGTATGTTTTAAAGTTATGTTTTTATAATAATTCTTTGTAATCCTATTCTGACGACGGGTACTGGCTACGGGTGTTATATTTAGTGGTATCAGAGTTACGATTTAGTTGATTCTCGGACTGAACGTAGCATGTACGAGTCTAAAAAACATGCCATTATATAATCTATGATAGTGTGATAACTCCTAACTTGATTTGAATTATGCTTTCATATAGATAATGTCATCCAACCGAGCCAATTTTGATAAGGCTGAAAGTAAGGTGCAAGCCTCCATTCATGGAGCAACGTCGAGTGGTAGTAAGCTCGTATCTGATGGCGAAGAGGAGAGGCTAAGGAGCTTTCTTCCAGATGATGAATGAATGGTTTACCGAGTTCGTACGAACTAAACCGATGGCTCAACGACCTCCACCCCCACATGTTCCCCAACCAGTCCCTATAGTTACTCAAGGTTTAGAACCAGTACGAGTTAGCAAGCCTCCAATTGATAACATTCATAAATATGGAGCTGGTGAGTTTAGAGCACCGTCTGAAGATGATCCGGAGAGATCCGAGTTTGGTTCAAAAATATAGTCAAATTTTTGATGAATTATCTTGTACACCGGTAGAATGTGTAAAATGTGTGGTTTCCTTATTGAAAGACTCAACCTATCAGTGGTGGAATACTTTAGTTTTGGTTGTGTCGAGAGATCAAATCGGTTGAGAGTCTTTCCAGATAAAATTTCAAAAGAAATACGTGAGTCAAAGGTTTCTTGACAAGAAATGTAAAAGAGTTTCTCGAGTTGAAACTGGGCTGGATGACAGTATTTGATTACGAGAGAGAATTCATTCAATTGAGCAAGTATGTCCAAGAACGTATACCAACAGAGGTTGCAATGTGTAAATAGTTTGAAGACGGGTTGAATGAAGAAATTAAGTTGTTAGCCTAGATTTTAGAATTAAAAGAATTTGTTGTTCTAGTTGACAGAGCACACAAAGCTGAAGAATTGAGTAAAGCTAAAAGAAAAGCTGATTATGAGGCTTGTGATTCAGGTAAGAGATCAGCGGGAAAATCATATCAATCGCAGTCAAAAAAATCAAAAGAATATCATTGTTTTTCGTCAGCTTCAGTGGGTTACTCTAGTAGAGATCGAGGAAAATAGCATGTGAGTTCAAAACCTCATGTTACGTCTGTAGCGAGTGTAGGAAGTGTTAAGAGCAACAAGCCAAAATGTTAAAAATATGGAAGTTGACACTTTGGATATTGCAATATGAAAGACAGGGCATGTTTTAAATGTGGTTCGTATAAACATTTTATCAACGATTGCCCAGAAAGGTCCAAAAAAGAAAAGACTCAAATAAATTGACCAAGTAACACTACTATGAGAGGTAGACCACCACGGAACACTAGAAATGTGTGAAATAGTCATAGTGGGACGAAGGATCCTGCGGTGAGATTTAAAGCATGAGAACTGGCTAGGGCTTATGCGATCGTGCTTGAGAGGAAGCTTCAACGCCAGATGTTATCACGGGTATATTTTCTATCTTTGATACTAGTTTTGCTGCTTTGATTGACCCGATGTTAACACATTCATATATATGCACAACTTTAGTGTCAGATAAGAAATTGTCTTTTAAGTCTACTAAATTTATGGTTAAAGTAATGAACCCACTGGCTTAGTATGTGTTAGTTGATAAAGTTTGTAAAAATTATCCTTTGATGATTCGGGGTTGCAACTTTCGGCTAATTTGATGTTACTACTCTTCGATGTGTTTGACGTGATTCTGTGTATGTACTGGTTAACTCTACATGATGCTATTGTGAACTGTAGACGAAAGCATATCGTGTTGAAATATCAGAACGGTGAAAAGCTTCGAATTGAATCAGATAGACTGAATAGTATATTTAATGTTATATCAGCTATGTTAGCACAAAAATATGTTAGAAAAGGCTATGAAGTGTATCTTGCTTACATATTTGATTTTAGAGTTACAGAGTTGAAGCTAGAATTAGTTCCAGTGGTATGTAAATATTTAGATGTGTTTCCAGATGAGTTATCCAGGTTACCGCCGATCAAAGAGGTTGAGTTTGCTATTGAATTAATGTTGGGAACATCCCTGATATTGATAGCTCCTTATAGAATGGCACCTACAGAGTTGAAAGAGTTGAAAGCATAATTGCAAGAGTTGATAGATAGGGTTTTACTCGACCCAGTTTTTCTCTTTGGGGTGCTCTGGTGTTATTTGTTAAGAAAAAGACAGGTCCATGCGATTATGTATTGACTATCGATAGCTCAACAAAGTCACGATCAAGAATAAGTACTCTTTGCCACGTATTGACGATCCAGGTTAATGTCGATCAGAGAGGTTGAGTTTACTATTGAATTAATGCCGGGAACATCACTGATATTGATAGCTCCTTACAGAATAGAACCTACAGAGTTGAAAGAGTTGACATATAGGGGTTTTTCTCGACCCAATTTTTCTCTTTGGGGTGCTCCGGTGTTATTTGTTAAGAAAAAAGAAAGGTCCATACGATTATGTATTGACTATCGACAGCTCAACAAAGTCACAATCAAGAATAAGTATCCTTTGCCACGTATTAACTGTGTGCTTGATCAGTTGAGAGGTACGACAATGTTCTCAAAGATCGATCTTTGTTTTGGTTATTATCAGTTGTGATTTAAAGACTCAAATGTGTCAAAAATTGCATTCAAGACTAGGTATGGACATTATAAATTTCTTGTGATGTCATTTGGTTTGACTAATGCACCTACAGTATTTATGGACTTGATGAACAAAATCTTCAGACCGTACTTAGACAGATATCTTGTGGTATTCATTGATGATATTCTGATTTATTCAAGAGATGAGACAGAGAATGTCGAGCATTTAAGAATTGAAACAGCCCGTTTTTGGGTCAAATCAAAACAGTGGTTTTGGGACCACAAATCTGAGGTTAAAATATTTATTTTATTATTTTATTAAAGTTTACAGCATGATAGTATTATTGGGTGAAAGTTTCGTAAAGAGATTTTACTGTTTGAATGCTTAATTCGGTAAAAAGGATTAAATCACGTAAAGTGTAAAATTTGAGTTCTAATAGTTAAAAGTACAAAATAGCTATGAAATTAAATTGTGGGAGTCCTTATGTTGAAATTATACCATGATTAAGGTTAGTGGACATTTATGTCCATGGCTTATGTGTTAAATTAAGGTTTTATTGAAGGTTAATTTAGTAATATGTTTAATAAGGTTATATTAAATAAAACCAAAATCATTTTATTCATCATCCTTCATCTTTGTTGTAGAAATTGAGAAAGAAAATAAGCTATTATTTAGGTTTTCATTCAGTCACTTTGGAAGCAAGATTAAGGTATGGTTTTAGCTCGGTTTTTAATGATTTCTACATTTTTTAGATTGTTGCTTCGTATTCTAGCTAGCCCTACCCTAGATTTTGAAATTGTTAAAGATTTATCATGTTGCCATTGTTTAATGCTTGAGTAATTTGATAGTTGATGATAGATTATGAAGGTTTATTGATAGTTAAACTAGTTTTGTAAAGTGATTTTCGACAAAAACGTCAAAAAGGGATTAAATTATGAAAATGTAAAATGTGGTAGTTAAAAGTGTGAATAAATTGAAAATATGGGCTGCTAGTAATATGTAGTAAATTCAGCTAAGCACGGATGGTACTAAATTTCATGAATTTTCAATTTTATGTGATAAGGACTAAATTGTAAATAATGTGAAAGTTTAGGGACAAATGTGTAAAATAGCCCTAATGTGTATTTTGGACCAAATTGAATAAATATTTGATTAAATAAGCTAATTTTGATCATATATAGATTAAGATAAGTTGAGATCGGGTTTAGAATGGAGAAAAAGAAAGATTGATGAATAGCCGATAGTTATTATCCGAGCGATACGAGCTAAGTTCGTATAATTAGAATCGAACTTTTAAATACTTGTAATTAATTGAAATGTATGTTTATAATTGAGTATTTGATACACTTGGAATACAAATGCTTAATTGATATAGATTGATTATTACCTAGCCCCGTTTGAACCGTATGAATTCATAGGATACGAGTGACATGTCACTAGGGTTACCATTTTGGTCAAGCTCTTACATTTGTTGCGGACTCACCACAGCTTATATGAGCTTACCGATATATCAGCTCGTAAGAGCTTACTATTTTTAGCTTGTCAGAGCTTACCGTTTCAGCTCAATAGAGCTTACTGTCCATCAGCTCAGGAGGAGCTTACTGTTCATAGCTCGAAAGAGCGAAAAATGATAAGGAATTGACGGATTACTGATTTATATGTACTATATATCACCCGAGTATCCCTCGAGATTCTAATAGGTTCAATGGGCATAAATTCTGTGATAAGGTAAAGTATTGTTTATACGAATGAATTACTGTTTATATGATTGAAAGAAAAAATGTTATAAATGATGTATATGATGTATGTGAGTTTAATACGATACAATGTATTAAGTAATGATATTGAGTTAATGGATGGTTTTATGAATTTTGGTGACTAACTTGTGATTAATGCTTGTGTTTAGGCATTTGTTAATTGAATTGAATACCTCTTAATTGTTGCCTTGATTATGTATAAATGGTAAGTTTAATTTTGAATTATACGGGCTTACTAAGCTATAAAGCTTACTCTGTTTCCTTTTATATATTTTATAGAGGTTCGTTAGCTTGCTCGTTTCTGATAAGTCAGAGTTACACATCATACTATCCAATTTTCGATTGGTACTTTTGAACTTGTGGATAATTGTAAATATGGCATGTATAGGCTAGTTATAATGGTGATAGATATGGTTGCTTAAGATTATGGTTTTGGTACATTTTGTGTATAGGTTAAGCCATGTGATTTGGCTAAACTTGATATTATGTTTTGGTAGTTTTGGCAAATGGTTGATGAAATGGAAATATGCAAATGTGTTGTTATATGGTAGGTTTATGAACAGAAATTGTATGGAATTAGTAAATTATTTGAATACTATGATGAATTGGTATAATTTGTGTATGAAGTGTTATGGAATGGCTGCCTATTGGGTTATGAAATGTTGTCATTTATGCTTGTGTATGCATGTGAAAATAGGGTGGAAAATGGCTTTGCAAATACCCTATTTTTGTCCACACGAGTAGGGACACAGGCATGTATCTCAGCCGTATGTTACACACGGTTATGTTACACGTCCATGTGTCGCCTGGTGTTGATATTAAATTGAAGTCAGTATGCTCCACACGGTCTCACACATGGGTGTCTGATTGGCTGTGTGGCACAAGTCAGTATACCTCCTAAATGGCACACGGCCTAGCACACGGGCTTGTGACTTGGCAGTGTTGCATAAGTCAGTATACCCTACAGTTTTGAGATGGCCTAGTATACGGCCTAGCACACGGGCGTGTGTGACCATTTCGAAGGGCACACGGGTTAGACGCACGAGCGTGTGGTCGGTCGTGTGACCCAAGTCAGTATGTATGCCTTGTTTTCACACGGCCTGAGACACAAGCGTGTCTGGAGCCGTGTGAGGCACACGGCCTGTCCATGCGGCCTGTATAGATAAAAATTTTCTAAGTTTTCCAAAAATTTTGTATGTTATCGGTTTAGTCCTGAACCTCTTCTAAAGCATAATTAATGCCTTGTAGGCTCTTATAAGGGACAATATGACATTGTTGAATAGTATTTGAGTATGAATGCATAGATGTATGAACATTGTATGTTAAATGATGTGTAATGATCGATAATACCTCATAACCATACTTTGGCGATGAATACGGGTTAGGGGTGTTACAAGAATTGTTTTGCAAACTTTGCGTAACAATTGTTTGCTAAGTTTAGCAAATGTGAGTTTTGGCTTCGAGAAGTCAGATTTCTAGGACATGCTGTATTGACCGATGACATTAGATTTGATCCAAGCAAAATTTCATCTGTTGTAGATTGGAAACATCCGAGAAATGTATCTGAGGTCAGAAATTCTTGATGATTGCTCCACTATTGATGAGGTTGTTGCAAAAAGATGTTAAGTTTGAGTGGTCAGAGAAATGTCAAAAAAGCGTCAATCAGTTGAAAGCATTGTTAACCGAGGCAATTGTGTTAGTTTAGCCAAAGTCGAGTAAAGAATTTGTGATTTATAGTGATGCATCGTTGAATGATTTGGGATGCGTTCTGATGCAAAAGGGCAAAGTGATAGCGTATGCTTCTAGACAGTTGAAATCGCATGAAAAGAATTATCCGACACATGATTTAGAACTTGCAGCAATTGTATTTACTTTAAAGATTTGGCGACACCATTTGTAAGGAGAAAAATGTCATATCTTTATGGATCATAAAATTCTGAAGTACTTGATGTCATAGAAAAATTTGAATTTAAGACAGCGCAGATGGCTCGAGTTATTGAAAGACTACGACTTTATCTTTGACTATCATCCGGGAAAGGCTAATGTTGTTTTTGATACTTTGAGTAGAAAGTTTTGTTTGCTTTGCGAGCTTTGAGCATGCGATTGACATTGATTGATGATGGTCTGATTTTAGCTGAGTTGAAAGCTAAACCAATGTTTTTGCAATAAATTTGCAAAGCTCAAAAATGTGATGATGTGTTGATAGCTAAACGGAGACAAATTGAGACGACACCTGATTCATATTTTCATGTTGGTTCTGATGATAGCTTGTATTTTAAAGGTAGAATTTGCATTCCAAGAAATTCTGACCTCGTCTAGAAGATTTTGTAGAAAGCTCACAGTAGTAGCTTGTCTATTCATCCTAGTAGCAATTGGAGAGAATTACTATTAAATTAATTACCAATAATAATTACTAATCTAATCGATTCATGAATTAGTAGTGTGAATCTAAAATAATAGTAACAACTAATTAAATTAAACTAAAATAAAAATAATAAAATTAATTAACTAAACCTAAGTTAAATTATCGGTTTCTCCTACTCCTAGTTTCGACTGTGCGAGCTACTCTAGTCTAGATCCAATTGTGTTACCTAATTATTAACTAAATCAGTAATTAGCCTTAATTAAGCACTTACCACCCTTAGCTAGGAATACCCTTTTGGTCTCATCTTCATTAAGGATTACCACTTAAGATACCTTTCAGTCTCACATTTATAAATATTCTACTAGGGTTGTCAACCATAGTATATTAAGTTATTTTTAATAAATACTAAATTACAAGTTATTATTTGCTTGGTTACTTAATCATATAAATCAATTGAATCATGCAAGATCTGTATAGAACACAAGTTTATTCTAATATTTATGTAACAGCCCGATTTAGGGGCTAGTTGGAATAGTGCATTCAAAACCACTAATTTGAGGTCATATAAAATTATTTTTATATTATTTTATGTGTTATAGCATGATTACAAGAGTGCATGAAAATTTTGGTTCATTAATTTTAGCGATTGCATGCTTAATTGCTAAAAAGGACTAAATCGCATAAAGTGCAAAAGCTCTATTTTACAAGCTAAAGGTGTCTAATAGCTATAGAATATTAATTGGAGGCCCTTATTGTGCAATTAGACCTTTAGAAGATGGAGTGGCCGGCCATAGGGGACAAACAATGTCAAAATTGGTCAAAGTTGTTGGATAAGGTGGATTAAATTGACTTGTATTAATAAAATAAAGAAAAGAAAGATATCATCTTTTCTCTCCATCTTCTCCGTCGAAAATTAACAGGAAAATAGGGGTTGAGAACTCAAAATTTTCAGCCAAGCTTTTCCCCTTGCAAGTAAGTGTTTTAATGGTCATTCTTTGATAAATTTTTGTACTTTTGAGACCCCTATAGCTTGAGCTAGCTAATGAGGGGACTATTTTGCAAAATGGTTGAAAGCCTAGGGTTTTACCCTAAGAGCATTAGTGCTGATTTCTAAAATTTTATGGAAGAAAATGAGTCTTTTTTATTAAATAATCAACTTTTGTGAAAGGTGTTATCATGAAAACACCTAAAAGGACCTTTTTGTAAAGGTTGTAAAATAGGTAGTAAATGTGTGAAATAATGAGTATTGGGAGTTGCTATAATAATAATAAATGTTCAGCTAGGCTTGTCAAAGGAGGAAATTTGATTAGAATTGATTTACAAGCCTAGGGGTAAAATCATAATTTTGTAAAAGTTTAAGGGCAAAATGGTAATTTTGCCAAAGTATGATTTTTGAAATGTATTGATTAATGTGGTAATTAAATGAGCTAATTTGTTATTATAGATCAAGAAGAACGAGGAATTAACCTTGACCGAGGAAAAGACAAAGTTTCGGACTAGACCGCAAAATTTCATATTTTGGTACTGAGGTAAGTTTGTGTGTAATAAATTCAACATCATGTTATTAAGTTTTAAAATGTTTGATATATTTATACAAAATTGAGTAATGATGTTAAATGAGAAAATAATGAAAATTTAAGATGTTGAAGTCCTTGTTGCACTTTAAGAAGTGAGAGGATATCATCATCAAGACATGAGATTGGTAAGGTCCTGTATAAGACCATGTCTAGGACATGGCCTCGGCATCGAATTGAGATCCCTTATAAGACCATATCTGGGATATGCCATCGGCATCAAATATGAAAATCATATAAGACTATATCTGGGATATGGCATCAACATTGATATAAGATCCTGTATAAGACCATATCTGGGATATGGCATCAGCATTGAGATGTGACCCCATGTAAGACCATATCTGGGATATGGCATTGGCATCGCATTTTGTGTATGATGATGATTGTGTATCCTCGAGTATTCCAAGTGATTCATCGGGATAAATAGTTAAGCTTATAATAGAGATGAAATTAGTGCTAAAGCTATGTGATGAAGTGATATAGGTACATGTGAGTAATTCACGAGAAATGTTTATGATATGTGACTTGATATGTAATTGGTAAGAGTAAGCATGAGTAAGTTATGGCAATGTGCTTGAGACTTTGTGTTTTTATTCAATGCAATGGATGGATGACATTATAAGCCTTTATGTTGCTATTTTATTTCATGCAAACTTACTAAGCTTCATGCTTACCTCTCTCATTTCCCTTTTCCTTGTAGTATCACCAAGCTAACTTGGGGATCGCGGGACATCGGAGTTCGGAATCACACTATCAACGTCTCTTTAGTATAGCATAGTTTGATTAATTTTGAGTATGGCATGTATAGGAACTTGGTTATTTTGGTGATATGTCATATTGGTTAGCCAATGTGTGGCTATTAATGTTATTCAATTCATTTTGTAAATAGCCATTGGAAATTGGCCAATACTTGATAAGTTGTATATATTCAATGGTGAAGAAGTTCATAAAGTGCATGCTTGTGTGTTTGGGATGATAATTGAGTAAAGAATATGCATGATGAATGTAGTGTAAACCTATGTATACATGTATTGGTTTTGGGCATTAGGAGTGCCTTATGATCTTGTAAAGTGTTAAAATGAAATGGTATAAGTGTGGTTATATTTACGGGTGGCAACTGGTTTGGTAGATAGCCTTACAATTGTCCACATGGGTAGTCACATGGGCATGTGTCTAGGTCGTGTGTGACACACGGTCAGCCCCATGCCCGTGTTGATAGGCCGTATGTACCCCTACATGCTAAGTTGGTAAGTCAGTATGCCTAGTAGTAAACACACAGGCTGAGACACGAACTTGTGTCTCAACCATGTAGGAGACACGGCCTAAGACACGGGCATGTGCCTAGCAGTGTGAAGTCTGCACCTAAAATTAAGAATTTAATTCGACACACGGTCTAAGGACACGGGCGTGTGCCTTGGCCGTGTGACCTTATTAAGATGATGACATCATAAATAGAATATCAAGGTTTTCACACACGGGTGAAGACAAGGGCGTGTCATGGCCGTGTCAGGGACACGGGCTATGGACATGGGCATGTGTCAGGCCTTGTGAAAACCCCTGTAGGTTCAAAATGAAAAATAGAATCCACACGAACTATGGACATGGGCGTGTGTGATTACACGGCCTACCCACACGAGTGTGTCCCTCTTCACACGGGCATGTGGCCCATTTTGTGTCAATTTTTTAAGTGTTCAAAAGTTTTTGGTTTGGTCCCGAATCATTTCGCGTGCAAGTTTATGGTCTCGTAGACCTATAATAAGGACATTAAGGTCTCGATGAAAATTTTTAATTTGAAATGAAATTTTATGGATCAATGTTGTATGTTTGAGCAAGTTAAGTACAGTAATGCCTCGTACCTAGTTTCGATGTTGAATACTGGTAAGGGGTGTTACATTTAGTGATATCAGAGCTATGGTTTAGTCGATTCTCGAACTAACATAGCGTAAGTATGAGTCTAGCTATACAAGCCATATGTAGGGGTATTTACATAATGATAGTGTTACGACTCTTTACGATTAAAATTGTGTTTTTATATAGTAAATGGATCCTGACCGAGCTGCGACCGATAATGCTGCAAGTAATCTACCGGCTCTCGCGCAAGGGACCGCACTAGTAGAAAGTAGACCCGATACTTTGGGCCAGGAAGAAAAGGCTCGAGAAGCCTTTATCCATATGATGAGCAACCGGTACACTGAGTTTATTCGAGAAAATCCTAATGCTCAACCCCCTCCACCCTACCTATTCCTCAGCCTACCCTTATAGCTCCCCAAATGGTAGAGGTAGTAAGAAGAGAAAAGCCTCCGGTTGATAGAATCTGGGAACAAGAAGCTAAGAAATTTCAAGCTAGTAAAGATGATGATCTGGATAGGATGAAATTCTGGCTTAAGAATATCATCAGGGTATTCGATGAGTTATCATGCACACCTGAAGAGAGCATGAAGTGTGTGGTATCTCTCTTGAGAGAATGGTGGAACACCCTTGTGTCGTTGTTCTAAAGGAGAAAGTTAACTGGGAATTCTTCCAAGAAGAATTCTGGAAGAAGTATATTAGTTAAAGGATCATTGACCAAAAAAGAAAAGAATTCTTGGAGCTAAAGTAAGGCCGAATGACGGTGACTGAATACGAGCGTGAGTTCATAAGACTTAGTAAATACGCTCGGGAGTGCATATCGACAGAAGCCATTATGTGGAAAAGGTTCGAGGATGGGTTAAATGAGGATGTCCGTTTATTTGTTGGTGTCCTAGAACTAAAAGAATTTGTTGTGTTAGTGGATAGAGCCTGTAAGGACGAAAAACTGGTCAAAGAGAAAAAAAAGAGAAGAAATTAAGTCTCATGACTCAAGGAAGAGACAATTGGGCAAATCATTTCAATCCTCATCCAAGAAATCAAGAGAGTTTTCTACCTAATCGGCCACTTCGGCTGGGTTTTCAAATAGAAGTAAGGGTAAACAGTACTCGGGATCTAAAGCTTTGACCACTTCAGTTGCTAGTGTTGGCAACACTCGACCCAGTAGACCAGAATGTCTGCAGTGTGGCAGACGTCATCTCGGGGCATGTTGAGCAAACGAGAAAGCTTATTTTAAGTATGGATCCCTAGACCATTTTATCAGAGATTGCCTCGATGTGGATGAGAAAGAGAAACCCCAAAGTGCAAGACCTAGAAGTACTGCTAGAGGAAAGCTACAGAGAAACCCAAGAAATGAAATGAGTAGTAAGAATACACCTAGAGAGCAGACTACAATATCTGAGGGTAGAGCGCCTGTGAGGACTTACGCTATTCGCGCTCGCGAAGAGGCATCCTCCCTCGACGTGATCACGGGTACATTTTCTCTCTATAATACTCATGTTATAGCTTTAATTGATCTGAGATCTACCCACTCGTATATTTGCATGAAATTAGTCTCTAGTATGAACATGCTTGTAAAGTCTATGGAATTTGTGATAAAAGTGTCAAATCCCCTAAGCAAATGTGTGTTAGCCAATAGAGTATGCAAACATTGCCTTTTGATGATTAGGGGTCATTATTTTCCTGCTAATCTCATGTTATTGTCGTTTGATGAATTTGATGTCATCCTTGGGATGGATTGGTTAACTACTCATAATATGATAGTGAATTGTGGAAGGAAAATTATTGAGTTAAAATGTGAAAATAGGGATATTCTTCGTGTTAAATCAGATGATCAAGAAAGTTACCTATAGTGATTTCCCATATGCCTGCTCAAAAATGTCTAAAAAAGGGATACGAAGCTTATCTTACCTTTGTAATGAATGCTAAAGAGACTGGGTTAAGAATTGAATCGATAGCCATAGTATGCTAGTATCCAGATGTTTTCCTAGAAGAATTTCCAAGGTTACCTTCAGTTAGAGAGATTGAATTTGGGATTGAGTTAGCTTTTGGTACTGCCCCTATTTCAACTGCTTCGGATAAAGGCTTTGCAAGACCGAGTTATTCTTCGTGGGGTGCTCCCGTATTATTTGTGAAGAAGAAAATGGCTCCATGAGGTTATGTATAGATTATCGATAGGTTAATAAGGTAATCGTGAAGAACAAATACCCGTTGCCAAGGATCGATGATTTGTTTGACCAATTGAAGGGAGCCACAGTGTTTTTTAAGATAGACTTGAGGTCTGGATATTATCAATTAAGAGTCAAAAACTCGGATGTGCCGAAAACAAAATTTTGGACAAGGTATAGACACTATGAATTCTTAGTCATGCCTCTCGGTTTAACCAATGCCCCTGCTATGTTTATGGATTTGATGAATCGCATCTTTTGGCCATATTTGGATAAATTTGTTGTAGTCTTTATTGATGACATACTTATTTACTCCCGTGACGAGAACGAGCATGTTGAGCACTTGAGGAGGGTTTTGCAGATTTTACGAGATAATCAGTCACATGTCAAGTTTAGTAAGAGTGAGTTTTGGCTTAAAGAAGTCAGATTTTTGGGGCACATTGTCTCGGGAGATGGAATTAGAGTTAACCCGAGCAAGATTTTAGCTATTGTTGACTGGAAACTGCTAAGAAATGTATCCAAGGTTAAAAGTTTTCTGGGCCTAGCTGGCTATTACAGATGATTTGTCAAGGGATTTTCCATGATAGCTACCCCAATGACGAGGCTATTGCAAAAAGATGTGAAGTTTGAATGGACAGAAAAGTGCCAACAAAGTTTTGAGAGATTGAAGGCATTGTTGACCGAGGCTCTAGTTCCAGTGCAACCCGAACCAGGAAAGGAATTTTTGGTTTATAGCGATGCATCCTTAAATGGATTGGGCTATGTACTCATGCAAGAAGGCAAGGTAATAGCATATTCCTCTAGACAATTAAAGCTGCACGAGAAGAAATACTCGACCCATGACTTAGAATTAGCCACAATTGTGTTTGCACTAAAGATATGGAGACACCATTTGTATGGTGAGAAATGTCGAGTGTTCACAGATCATAAGAGCCTAAAGTACTTGATGACTCAAAAAGAGTTGAATCTAAGGCAGAGAATATGGTTAGAGCTAATAAAGGATTATGAGCTAGTGATTGACTACCATCCCGGAAAGGCAAACAAGGTCACCGATGCCTTATGTAGGAAATCCTTGTTTGCACTTAAAGCCATGAATACACGAATGGCTTTGTCAGATGATGGTTTTATTCTAGCGAGTTGAGAGCTAGACCAATGTTTCTCCAAGAAATTTGTGAAGCTAAAAAAGGCGATAGAGATTTGCAAGCCAAGAGTGTTCAGTGTGAGCCAAGTGTTGAGTCAAACTTTCAGACTAATCTTGATGGATGTTTGATGTTCCAAGATAGGGTCTGTGTACCCAGAGATGTTGAGCTTATTCGAAAGATTTTGCACGAAGCACATAGTGGATGTTTGTCTATACATCCAGGCAGCACGAAGATGTATAATGACTTGAAGAAATGGTATTGGTGGCCGAGTATAAAGAAAGACATTTCTGAGTTTGTATCAAGATGCCTAATTTGTCAACAAGTGAAAGCTGAACACCAAGTACCTTCGAGTCTACTTCAGCCTATTATGGTTCCTGAGTGGAAATGGGACCGGATTGCTATGGATTTTGTGACGGATTTACCGTTGACACCGAAAAAGAAGGATGCAATATGGTTCGTGGTTGATAGACTCACAAAGTCAGCCCATTTTATACCGATACGCATTGATTATTTGCTTGATAAGTTGGCAGATTTGTATGTGTCAGAAATTGTGAGATTACACGGAATTCCATTATCGATTATTTTGAATAGAGATCCGAGATTTGTGTTGCAATTTTGGAAAAAGTTACAAGAAGTCGTGGGCACAAAGTTGAGTTTTAGTACAGCTTTTCATCTGCAAACTGACGAGCAGTTAGAGAGGGTAAAACAGATACTTGAAAACATGCTTCGATGTTGTGTTTTGGAATTTCAAGGTAATTGGGAGAAATACTTACTGTTTGTGGAATTCGCCTACAATAACATCTTTCAGTCGAGTTTAAAAATGGAACCTTGTGAGGCATTGTATGGGCGTAAGTGCCGAATGCCTTTGTATTGGACCAAACTTAAAAAAAACCAGATTCACGGGTTGGTCAGAGAAACTGAAGAGAAATTAAATGTGATACGCGATTGTTTAAAAGATGCCTTAGATAGACAAAAGTCCTATGTAGATTTGAAACGAAAAGAGATTGAGTTTCAAGTTGGTGATAAGGTATTTTTGAAAGTGTCACCATGGAAGAAAATCCTCAGATTTGGCCGGAAAGGCAAATTGAGTCTATGCTTTATCGGACTGTATGAGATTACCGATAGGATAGGGCCGGTAGCTTATCGTTTGGCTTTGCCATCTGAGTTGGAAAAGATTCATAATGTCTTCTATGTGTCTATTTTGCGCTGATTCTGTTCTGACCCGTCACATGTGATTTCACCAATAGAGGTTGAGATTTGTTCAGACTGACTTATGGTGAAGAACAGATTAAGATTTTGGCACGAGAAGTCAGACAGTTGAAAAACAAAAGTATAGCCCTTGTGAAAGTACTATGGCAAAGAAATGGGGTAGAAGATGCTACATGGGAGCCCGAGGAGGCTATGAGAAACCAATATCCCAACCTTTTTACCAGTAAGATTTTTAGGGACGAAAATCCTTGAGGGGGAGAATTGTAACAGCCTAATTTAGGGGCTAATTGGAATAGTGGTTTTGAAAACACTAATCTGAGGTCAGAGAAAATTATTTTTATATTATTTTATGTATTATAGCATGATTACAGGAGTGCATGAAAATTTTGGTGCATTAATTTTAGCGATTGCATGCTTAATTGCGAAAAGGGACTAAATCGCATAAAGTGCGAAAGTTCTATTTTACAAGCTAAAGGTGTCTAATAGCTATAGAATATTAATTGGAGGCCCTTATTGTTCAATTAGACCTTTAGAAGATGAAGTGGCCAGTCATAGGGGACAAACAATGTCAAAATTGGTCAAAGTTGTTAGATTAAATGGATTAAATTGACTTGTATTGATAAAATAAAGAAAAGAAAGATATCATCTTTTCTCTCCATCTTCTCCACCAAGAATTAGCAGCACAATAGGGGTTGAGAACTCAAAAATTTCAGCCAAGCTTTTCCCAGTGCAAGTAAGTGTTTTAATGGTCATTCTTTGATAATTTTTGTACTTTTGAGACCCTTATAGCTTGAGCTAGCTAATGAGAGGACTATTTTGCAAAATAGTTGAAAACCTAGGGTTTTACTATGAGAGCATTAGTGCTGATTTCTTAAATTTTATGGAAAAAAAATGAGTCTTAGTTGTTAAATAAACAACTTTTGTGAAAGGTTTTATCATGAAAACGCCTAAAAGGACCTTTTTGTAAAGGTTGTAAAATAGGTGGTAATGTGTGAAATAATGAGTATTGGGAGTTGCTATAATAAGAATAAATGTTCAGCTAGGCTTGTCAAAGGAGGAAATTTGATTAGAATTGATTTACGAGCCTAGGGATAAAATCGTAATTTTGTAAAAGTCTAAGGGCAAAATGGTAATCTTGCCAAAGTATGATTTTTGAAATGTATTGATTAATATGGTAATTAAATGAGCTAATTTGTTATTATAGATCAAGAAGAACAAGGAATTAACCATTACTGAGGAAAAGGAAAGGTTTCAGACTAGATCGTAAAATTTCATATTTTGGTATCGAGGTAAGTTTGTGTTGTAACAGCCCGGTTTAGACCCTAGTCAAAATAGTGGTTTTGATACAATAAATCTGAGGTCGAAATGATATTTTAATGTTATCTTTGGTGTTGGTTCTATGTGACATAGTCTGTGTGAAAATTCTGTGTGATAATTTTATCAATTGTGTGCCGAATTAAGAGAAAGGACTTGATCGCTTAAAGAGTAAAATCTATGTGCTAATTTATAAGTACCTAAGTGTTGTTGTCTTATTAATGTAGATGCCTTATAAGGCAATTAAACAAAGTTTTAAGATAGTGGGTGGTAATGGACAACTATGACCTTAGTGTTTATATGTTTATATGTTTAATAATAAGGGTAAAATAGTAAATTTGTATTATTATGCATTAAATAAAACAAAAAGAAAGATGAAACCATGTTCATCTTCTTGGTGCCGAAATTAGAAAAGAAAAAGGAGGAAGAAAATCTTTGAAATTTCGGTTAAGGTTAAGCTTGATTTAAGGTATGTTTGAGCTCGATTTTTGATAATTTTTACGTTTTCGAAATCGTTGCTTCGTGCTCTAGCTAACCCATGTTGAAATTTTATGAATTGATGATGTAGTTGAGATGAGCCATTGATGAATACTTGAGCTATGTGCTAGTTGTTAATGAAATATCAAAAGTTGGTGTTTGATTAAGATAATTTGTCTTTGGAATTTTGATGAATTTGTGTAATTTGGGCTTTATTGAGAAAATGAGTAATTGAAGGACTAAATTGTGAAATAAATGAAATGTATGAGCTTGTATTAGCATGGGAAGATTTCGGCTGGCATATGTGTTTTGAAATTTTGTGTATTTGATGATTTTGTGAAATAAGGACTAAAATGTCGAAATGTGAAAATGTGAGGGCTATTTTGTAAAATGCCCTAAATAAGTGCGTGTGGACTAAATTGAATGAAATTGTGATTGAATGGATTGAATTTGAATGTGTATAGACCAAGAAAGGAGAGGTTCGAATTGAGATCGAGGCAAAGATAAAGTGCTCGATTAATCGACCGTTTTGATAGTTCGACGTCCGAGGTAAGTTCAGACATAATACATGTGTTTAGTTATGTTTAATGCTATGAAATGAATGGTATGAATATATTAAAATGTGAATGCTATGTGAGGGTTGAGTTATATGGCACTAAGTGTGCGTATTTGGAAAGGTGACCGAGATGATTAGCACTGTGTATGCGAAATAATATAAGCTTCGGCTTTGTAGTGAGCACTGTGTGTGCGATACCAGTTTAAGATCGGTTTGATATGGATGCACTAAGTGTGCGATGTTAATTAAGCTTGACTAACTATTTAGGCACTAAGTGTGCAATTGAATCGATAAAGAGACAAAAGTTGATCGAGAGGAAATAGTGAGTATTGAGTAGCAAATGTAATTGAAACCTAAGTGTTGGCTAACGTACGTTCGGAACCTATGTTGTTGATGAAATTATGATTGAGATCATGGAATGATAATTGAACATATTAGCCTGTATGGTATGGTACATAGGTGTTTATGAAATAATCCATGTGATGGTTGGTTTAGTATAACATTTTATGTTATGAACTTACTAAGCTTTGGAAAGCTTACTGTGTGATTTGTTTCTCTGCTTTGCAATGACAGTACAGCTAGCTCAGATTCAGGAACACTAACGACAATCTATTTTAGGTACTTTTGGAAAGATGTACATAGTTGAAATATGGCATGTATAGGCTAGTTATTTTGAAACATGTATGAGATGTGTATATAGCCATGTGATGTGGCTAGATATATGTTGGATTTAAGCATGAATAGCTTTGATATATGATGCATATTTTGGTATGGCTTGTGGGTAAAGAGAATGACTTATGAAAGGTAAACTTTGTGATGGTATGATGTTAGTATGATATAATGAATTTGGGGATGAATCATGTTTGATTTTGAATGTGTACAAGTGGTGAATTTTAGTATATAAGTTAACTTGATTAGAAATGAGATTGTATGAGATGATATGTTGATCACATGACATAAAATTGGTTGCTAAATTGTGTGTGCGATTATGCTTAAATGTGCTTGTAGGTTTGACCCTTGTGTGGGTGGCAAATTGGCCTTGCATATGGCCTATTTTGCTAACACAGTTATGGTACACGGGCGTGCCCAATGGCCGTGGGAGAATGACTTGATCTAGCCTAATAGTACACGGCCTTGACACGAGCATGTCAACTACCCGTGTGCATAAGTCAGTAGCTAGATTAATAGCATACGACCATGGCACACTGGCATGCCTCGTGGCCGTGCGGAGAAGTCAGAATGCTTGCTCTGTTTTGGCACAGCCTGGACACATGGGGGTGTCTGGTGACAGTGTGAGGCACACGGCCTGGTGATATGGGCGTGTGGCCTCAACAAATTTGTTAAATGTTTAAAATTTCTAAAAGTTTCGTAAGTGTTTGGTTTAGTCCCGACCCCTCTCTAGCATGTGTTTAAGGTCTTGTAGGCCTCAATAAGGGACTATTTGATTATGTTTTGATGTACTATGATGATGATTGACTTTGTATCGTAAATGGGATGTAAAATGATTTGATTGTTCGGTAATGCCTCTTAATCCCTATTCCGATGACGGATTCAGGTTAGGGGTGTTACATGTGTGTAATAAATTCAACATTATGTTATTAAGTTTTAAAATGTTTGATATTCATGAGGATGTATATTATTTCTACAAAATTGAGTAATGATGTTAAATAAGAAAATGATGAAAAATTATGATGTTGAAGTCCCGGTTGGACTCTAAGAAGTGAGAGGATATCATCATCAAGATATGAGATTGGTAAGGTCCCGTATAAGACCATGTCTTGTACATGGCCTATAACACCCCTATCTCGTAACCGTTGTAGGATTAGGGTTAGAAGCATTACCGGACAGATCGAAAACATATACAGAATTTATCATATAGTCATTCATCAATATCAATCATAATGTCCCTTAAATAGGTCATCGAGACCTTAAACATGCTTATAAACCGAGTCGGGACTAAATCGAAACACATACAAAATTTCATGGAAAAATTAAAACTTTTTTAAATATAGGGGATACACGCTCGTGGGAGTAGGCCGTGCCTCACCCACGGCTACTTGACGCACCCGTGTGTCCTTTCCGTGGTCATATACTGCCAAATTAACACGGCTACCAAGCACGCTGGTTTGCTAAGGCCGTGTCTTATTAAGTCATGTACTGCCATTTCTCACACGGTCTTTAGGCACGCCCATGCCATGACCATTTACTTCATAAGCTAGCTACTGATTTTACCCCATGGTTACTAGGCATGCCCGTGTGCCATAGCCGTGTGACATTATAGGTCATTTGCAAGACCAAAATGCCACCCACATGGGTCTTACCTACAAGCATCATTTACCAACACATAACATGCATATATATAGCAACCAAAACATACCAATATAACCATGCTAACTTCCAAAGCAATTCATATGCATAATCAAAAGCATAATTCATCTAAGCACTTAAGCAAAACTTGACTAATTTCATGAATCAAATATCCATATCAAAACATCTACAGAGTTCACATTCATTCAAACAATTGTCCATCTTAAAGCTAGCCAAATCACATGGCTAAGTTCATATAACAAATTGTACCAAAAACTAGCCTATACATGCCATATCTAGTTATATACATTTTCAAAGTGTACCAAAAAAAAGTTTAGTAGTGTGATGACGATCCTTGATGGTCCCGAGCCTTCAATAGCTTTGACGACCTATAATACAGAGAAAACACACACAGAGTAAGCTTTCCAAAAGCTTAGTAAGTCAATATATATTTGCACATTCCAATCACTAATAAATCATCACATATGTAACTTGGTTCATAAACTTCACCATTTTGGCCACATTTACAATTCAATAGTCATATGTATACATATCTCATTCATAATCATTTTTGCTTCTCATTCACTTTGTCATATTCAATCATACTTTTCTTCAAACCAAAGTCATATAGGTACTTACCTTTGATACATGCTTAATGCACATTCAACGTACCTGAAAAGGATATTCATTCACTATTTAATCATAGCTCGAATTTACCATTCATATCACAGACTTGCCCGCTGAACCAATAGGAATCTAGTAGGATACTCAGAAGCTCGGAATAATTGTACCAACATCCCAGACGAGGTCTTACATACACTCAGATATCGATTCCACTGTCCCAGGCAGGGTCTTATACGAATCAATATGATGCCAATGTCCCAGACATGGTCTTACACATAAAACTCATTTCGATGCCAACGTCCCAGACGTGGTCTTACTCTTAAAGCTCATATCGATGCCAACGTCCCAGATGCGGTCTTACTCTTAAAGCACATATCGATGCCGACATCCCAAACGTGGTCTTACACGAAATCACAAATCAACGCCAATGTCCCAGACGTGGTCTTACATGATATAACAGAATAGATACATATGTCATGATAGAACTAATCCTATCTATTCCTAGGTTCGTACGGGACTTCTCGGACTTTATCACTATATCAAACTTATCTCAGAATTCATGCACATAGCATCCCTAGGGACTATATAAGTTTATATTTTTCATCAACTTTGCAATTTAATCCTTCAATTTACCATTTTCACAATTTAGCCCTATTTAGCTAAATTCATCAAAACTTCAAGAACATAACATGTTCATCTAGCTAAAATCTTCCATTTATCAACTAAACTCATTTCAAAACTCAACATATCAACAATGGCATCTCACACAAATATCATCAATATTCAAAATTAGTACATGGGTTTGATAGCTCTCAAAGCAATGATTGTAAAAACGTAGAAATTATCAAAAACCAAAACCAAATCATACCTTAATTTAAGCTTACAAAGGCCGAATACCAAGCTTCTTTCTCTTTTCTTTTCTTTTTGTGTTTTTGGCAAAAATATGAATAACATAAAGCCACTAACTCATTTTCTTTTTATTATAAACTAATAGATTATAAAATACATATAATATAAAATATCATATACATTAACATAAAAATAATAACCATTATTAAAACATACAAAACTCATTCATTTAATAGCTTGCCGTCCACTAACCATGTTTTTGGCTTATTTGCCTATTAAGGCCACAACATTCAAAAGCCACATCACTTAAGTACTTTAATAATTAACAAGCAACTTTCACATTTAATGCAATTCAATCCTTTTGTCAAATTAAGCGCACAGATGGATAAATTAACTTATGAAACTTTACCACATACTTAGTCATAGATCAACGGCACAGAAAATAATGTTAAAATATTATACTGACTCGAATTTGTGGGCCCGAAACCACTATTCCAACTAGGGTATAAACTAGACTATTACAATTCTCCCCCTTTAGGGATTTTTGTCCCCGAAAATCTTACCGTTAAACAGAGTCAGATATTGCTGTCTCATTGAGTCCTCAGGCTCCCATGTAGCCTCTTCTATTCCGTGTCGATTACAAAGTACTTTTTCCTAACGGAATTTTCTTGTTTCTTAACTCTTTCACTTCACAAGCTAAGATACAGATCAGTTCCTCTTCGTATGTCATATCAGATCGGATTTCAATTTCAGACAGAGCAATCACATGTGATAGATCGGATTGATATCTATGGAGCATCGAGAGATGGAATACGTTGTGTATCTTTTCGAGCTCGGAGGGCAACCTTAATCTATATGCAACAAGCCCTACTCGTTCAATGATCTCGTACGGTCCGATGAACCTTGGACTTAATTTGCCTGTACGCTTGAGCCGAAGCACTTTCTTCCACAGAGACACTTTCAAAAATACTTTGTCACCGATTTCAAATTCTATATCTTTTCGTTTCAAGTCTGCATAAGACTTCTGACGATCAGATGCTGCTTTCAAACAATCTCGGATCAATTTCACTATCTATTCTGAATCTTTTGTCAAGTCAGCCCCGTGTAGCTTATTCTCACTATGCTCAGTCCAATACAGAGGTGTTCGACATTTACGTCCGTACAGAGATTCATAAGGTGCCATTTTGATGCTCGTCTGAAAATTATTGTTATACGCAAATTCGATCAACGACAGATATTGTTCTCACGAACCAATAAACTCAAGAATGCAACATCTTAACATATCTTCTAGAATCTGAATGATCCACTCAGACTGACCATCTGTTTGAGGATGAAAACCTGCACTGTAATGTAATTTTGTGCCTAAAGCTTCTTGCAAATTCTTCCATAATCGTGATGTAAATCTCGGATCTCTATCTGACATAATGGATAGTGGCACCCTGTGCAATCTCACAATCTCCGAAATATAAAGTTCAGCTAAATCTTTCAAGTGAGTAATCTGATCTTACCGGAATAAAATGAGTAGATTTCATCAATCGGTCAACTAGGACCCAAATCGCATCTTTCTTTCTCGGAGTTAGAGGCAATCCAGAAACAAAGTCTATCGCTGCTCTATCCCATTTCCACTTAGGAATCAGAATCGGTTGTAGCAAACTGGACAGAACTTGATGTTCAACTTTCACTTGCTGACAAACTAAACATTTCGAAACAAAGTCAGAAATGTCTCGCTTCATACCAGAACATCAATAGTGCTGTTTCAAATCATGATACATCTTTGTACTTCCCGGATGAACAGATAAACAACTATTATGTGCTTCACTCAAAAATAATTGAATCAACTTTGGATTTCTCGGAACACAGATACGATCTTGGAATCTCAAACAATCATCAACAACTCGAAATTCAGATTCAAAATTTAATTCACACAGAGCTCGTTTTGATAACAATTCATTATCAACCCTCTGAGCATCACATATCTGCTGTAAGAACAATGGTTTCACTTTCAATTCAACCATCACAGAACTATCATCAGACAAATCTAGCTGAGCATTTAAGGCACGCAATACAATTGATGCTTTTCGACTCAAAGCATCAACAACCACGTTTGCTTTACCCAGATGATAATCTATCACAAGCTCATAATGTTTTAACAGTTCTAACCATCTTCTTTGATGCAGGTTCAAATCTTTCTGGGTCATCAAATATTTCAGACTTTTATGATCCGAAAATACATGACATTTCTCACCATACAGATAATGGCGCCAAATCTTGAGTGCAAATACAATCGCAGCTAGCTCAAGGTCGTGCGTCGGATAGCTCTTTTCATGAGGTTTCAATTGTCTTGAGGCATAAGCTACAACTTTGCCTTCTTGCATCAAAACACATCCCAGTCCATTCAACGAAGCATCACTGTAAATTATAAATTTTTTGTCCTATTCTAGTTGTAGTAACACTGGAGCTTCTGTTAGCAGAGCTTTCAACTGATCGAAACTTTTCTGACATTTCTCTGACCATTCAAATCTAACATCTTTCTGAAGTAATTTGGTCAACAGAGTAGCTATCACTAAAAATCATTTTACAAAACGACGATAATAACCAGCTAGACTAGAAAACTACATACTTCAGACACATTCTTCGGAGGTTTCCAATTCAGCATAGCAGAGATCTTGCTCGGATCAACACGAATCCCAGAAGCTAACACAATATGTCCTAGAAAACTAACCTCGTGCAACCAAAATTTACATTTGCTGAATTTCACATACAATTGCTTTTCTCATAGAGTTTGTAACACAATCCTCAAGTGTTCAGCATGCTCATTTTCACTTCGTGAATAAATCAATATGTCATCTATGAAAACTACAACAAATTGATCTAGGTACGTTTGAAAATTCTGTCCATCAAATCCATAAAAATAACAGGAGCATTGATTAGTCTAAATGGCATAACTAAAAACTCATAATTATCGTACCTCGTTCTGAAAGCAGTTTTAGGTATATCAGAAACTTTCACTCTCAACTAATAGTATCTCGATCTCAGAACTATCTTAGAGAATACAGTAGCTCCTTTTAACTAATCAAATAAGTCATCAATTATGGGCAACGGATATTTATTCTTTATGGTCACCTTATTCAACTGATGGTAATCTATACACATTCTCATCGTACCATCTTTCTTTTTCACAAACAAAACAGGAGCACCCCAAGGTGAAAAACTCGGTCTAGCAAACCCTCTATCAGTCAACTCCTGCAACTATGACTTTAACTCTTTCAACTCTGTTGGTGCCATTCTATACGGAGCTATCGAAATGGGTGTAGTACCAGGCAACAATTCAATACCAAACTCAACTTCACGAATTGAAGGTAAACTCGGTAACTCTTCAGGGAACACATCAGAAAACTCACAAGCAATAGGTACTGACTCAACTTTCTTCTTAGACACTTTCGAATCAGTCACATAAGCAAAATATGACTCATACCCCTTTTTCACATAACTTTGAGCTTTCAAAATCGATATCACAACAGGCAATCCATTCAAATCATTAGACTCAACCCGTACAATTTCATTATTTGGACATCTTAAATCTATAATCTTTGTTTTGCAGTTCACAACAGCATCATGCAAAGACAACTAGTCCATACCCAGAATAATATCAAACTCATCAAATCGCAGAAGCATCAGATCAGCAGGGAAACAATTTTCTCGAAACATTAATGGACAGTTCTTGTATACTTTGTCAACAAGGACACTTTTACCTAAGGGGTTCTATACTTTTATAGCAAAACTCAGTAGACTTTACATGCGAAGTCTTACTGTAAACTAAATTCATGCATATATACGAATGCGTAGAATAAGGGTCTATCAATGCAATCACATAAGTATCATGAAGCGTAAAAGTACTCGGATATCGATGCCACTATCCCAGAAAGGGTCATATACGAATCAATACGATGTTGATGTCTCAGACATGGTCTTACACGTAAAACTTATTTTGATGCCAACGTCCCAAACGTGGTCTTACTCTTAAAGCTCATATCGATGCCAACGTCCCAGATGTGGTCCTACTCGTAAAGCACATATCGATGTCGACGTCCCAAACGTGGTCTTACACGAAATCACAAATCAACGCTAATGTCCCAGACGTGTTCTTACATGATATAATAGAACAGATACCTATGTCATGATAGAACTAATCCTATCTATTCCTAGGTTCGTACGGGACTTCTCGGACTTTATCACTATACCAAACTTATCTCAGAATTCATGCACATAGCATCTCATACACCTTCATTGTCATTGATAATCATATGAATATATCCAATTCAATAGAAATACATTTATTTGCATAGTGACTTACCTCGGATTCGGTTTATCGAAATGAAAACAGCCACTCTGTCACTTTCGTTTTCCTACTATCTAAGTCTGTTTTCCTTGGTTCTTGATCTATACGTATTCAGAATTAACCCTTTTATTTACTAATTCATTCAATTCAATCCAAACACATATATTTAGGGTAATTTACAAATTAGCCCTCATACTTGCATAATTTATCAATTTAGTCCATTTTACTCAAAACATCAAATTCATAAAATCAATACACACACAAGCTTAGCCAAATATCCCTAGGGACTATATAAGTCCATACTTTTCATCAACTTTGCAATTTAATCCTTCAATTTACCATTTTCACAATTTAGCCCTATTTAGCTAAATTCATCAAAACTTCAAGAACATAACATGTTCATCTAGCTCAAATCTTCCATTAATCAACTAAAATCATTTCAAAACTCAACACATCAATAATGGCATCTCACACAATCATCATCAATATTCAAAATTAGTACATGGGTTTGATAGTACTCAAAGCAACGATTGCAAAAACGTAGAAATTATCAAAAACTGAAACCAAATCATACCTTAATTTAAGCTTACAAAGGCCGAATACCAAGCTTCTTTCTTTTTCTTTTCTTTTTTTGTTTTCGGCAAAAAGATGAATAACATAAAGCCACTAACTCATTTTCTTTTTATTATAAACTAATAGATTATAAAATACATATAATATAAAATATCATATACATTAACATAAAAATAATAACCATTATTAAAATATACAAAACTTATTTATTTAATAGCTTGCCGTCTACTAATCATGTTTTTGGCTTATTTTCCTTTTAAGGCCACAACATTCAAAAGCCACATTACTTAAGTACTTTAATAATTAACAAGAAACTTTCACATTTAATGCAATCCAATCCTTTTGTCAAATTAAGCGCACAGACGGATAAATTAACTTACGAAATGTAACAGCCCGATTTGGACCTTAGTCAGAATAGTGGTTCGAGACCACAAATTTGAGGTCGTAAAAATATTTTAATATTATTATCTGTGTGAATAATATGTAACATAGTCTGTGTGAAAATTCTGTGTGATAATTTGGTCGTTTGTGTGTCGAATTGAGAGAAAGGACTTAATTGCATAGAGAGTAAAATGTTGTGTGCTGATTTTTGAGTACTTAGATGTTGTTGGCTTTTAAAAGAGGAGGCTTTATTTGGAAATTAAACCATTTTGTACTTAGTGGATGGATAAATGACATATTAGCCTTAATGTATATTTGTTTTATATGGTTATTAAAAGGTTAATTTGGTAAAGTGATAATTATGTTTAATATGTTATAATAAAACATGAAAATAGTCATTTAGTTATCATCCTTGGCCAAATATTAGCAAGAGAAGAAAAGGGAAAAGAAAACAAGGGTTCAGCATGTTTTGATCTTTATTAAAGGTTAGTTTTTAAACAGATTTTGATAATTTCTTTGTTTCTGTGATCACTGCTTTGTGCTCTAGCTAACCCATATTGTAATTTTGTGTACTGATGATGTTTGTGTGAGATGCCATTGATGATATATTGAGCTTTGTGATGATTTTTAGTGTTAAATGAAAGATATGAGTGAGATGGACATACTTTGTGCATGAAGTTTTGATGAATTTAGATAATTAGGGCTAAATTGAGAAAATGGAAAGTTGAGGGACTAAATAGAAAATTTGATAAAATATTTGGACTTATATAATCCCTAGAGAGGTTCGGCCAAGCATGTGAATGTGTGGAATTTGTGAATTTGATGATCTTGTGAGATAGGGACTAAAGTATCGAAATGTAAAAATGTGAGGGTTAATTTGTAAAATACCCTAAATATGTGTGTTTGGACTAAATGACTGAATGGATTGAATTTGAATGTGTGTAGACCAAGAGATGAGAGGTTTGGATCGAGATCGAGGCAAAGATAAAGTGCTCGATTAATCGATCGTATTGATAGTTCGACGTTTGAGGTAAGTTCGGATATAATACTAGTTGTAAACTTTATCTATGTGATATAAATTGAATGGATGTATATGTATCTATGAGATTTGGAATGCAATGTGTTGAATTGAGATAAAGGGGCACTAAGTGTGCAAAATTTAAAACGAGAAAGAGATGATTGGCACTGTGTGTACGAAAAGATAGAAGCTTCGGCTTATCAACTTGGCACTGTGTGTACGATATCGATATAAGTTCGGTTTAATATATTGGCACTAAGTGTGCGGTGATGAATACATTTCAGTTATGAAATTAGCACTAAGTGTGCAAAGAAATCAAAGTAATAGCAAGGGTTGAATGAGAGGTAATATCGAACAATTGAGTAGCATAAATGGTAAGTAACTATGCGTTGATCAAGGTACGTTTGAACCTATGTGGTTGATGATAGATTTAAGAGTTGAATGAATAGATAATTGGGTATGTGGTTGAGATTGATAATGTGCCTAGTTGTGCCTTTATCTATGTGATGGTACATATATATATACATATTGATGTTGTAGTATTGAGTAATATGTATTATATTACGAACTTACTAAGCTTTGGAAAGCTTACTGTGTGATTTGTTTCTCTGCCTTGTAGTGTCAGTAAAGCTAGCTCGAATCTGGGATCGTCAGCTTCTCAATCACACTATAGGCATTCTATTTTGGTACTTTTAAAAAGATGTATATAGCTGGAATATGGCATGTATAGGCTAGTTAATTGAATCAAGTTTGAGATTTGTAATTAGCCATGAGATGTGGCTAGATATGTGATAGGTTTGGCATGAATGATTGTGGTATATATATGATGCATCTTTTGGCATGATTTATAGATTGATGAATTTGCTATTGAATGGTAAGTTTGTATTGATAAATGCTAGTAGGGGTAGTGAGATTGGGAATGAATTATGCTTGTGATAGAATAAGTATTAGTATTGAATTAGGTATAATTAGAGTTGGTATTGTTTGTATGTTTTAAATTGCTAAATTGGTATACTTTTAGATGGCAATATGTACATGAGATGTTTGGTTGATTGCCTTGTAGGTTTGAACCTAAGTGGGTGGCACGTTGGCCTTGCAAAAATGGCCTATAATGTCACACTGTTAGGGCACATAAGCATGCCTCAGACCGTGGGTAAATTGGCAGAATGTGGCTTAAACTGCACACGGCCTCGACACGAGGGTGTCATCTAACCGTGGTGCACAAGTCAATAGATGGCTTTAATAGTACACGGCCATAGCACTGACATGCTTACAGATCGACCGAGAAATGGTAGTATATGACCTTATAGGACACGGCCTTAACACACGGGTGTGCTTGTTAGTCGTGTTGATTTTGGCAGTATGTAACCACGGGGAGGTCACACGAGTGTGTCATGTAGCCATGGGAGAGGAAAGGCCTACCCCCACGGGTGTGTCTCCCCTGATTCTAGAAAAGTTTCAATTTTTTTATGAAATTTTATATGTGTTTTGGTTTAGCCCTGACTCGATTTATAAGCATGCTTAGGGTCTCGATGACTTGTTTAAGGGACACTATGATTGTATATGAATGTGTTTGATGATGATTGACTTTGTGTCGACATTTAGAGGTTCAATGTTCTGATTGATCGGTAATACCCCTTAATCCTATTCCAACGACGATTTCGGGTTAGGGATGTTATAATGCTATTGGTATCAGAGCTACGGTTTAGTCGATTCTTGGACTAATGTAGCGCGTATAAGTCTAGCTATACATGCCATATTGTGAAATTGCGATAGTGTGATGAAATCTGACAGTTGAAATGTGTTTTAATATAGTAATGGATCTCGATCGAGCAGTTGTTAATGATGTAGAGAGTAATGCGCCTGCTCCCGTTCAAGGGACAGCGCCGGCCACATCAAGGCCAAATGATAGTGGTGAGGAAGGTGTGGTTAAGCAAGCCTTCTTCCGTATGATGAGTGAATTATTTTCAAAATTTGTTAGAACAAATCCGACTACTCCACAACCTCCACCCCCGCAAGTACATATTGTGCCACAAGTTGTAGATCTGATCAGATTGAATAAACCACCTGTAGACAAGATTCGCAAGTATGTGGCCAAAGAGTTTAGGGCTACAGCTGATGATGATGTTGAGCGAGCTGAGTTTTGGCTTGAGAATACCCTTCGAGTATTTGATGAGATGTCATTGAACCCTGATGAGTGTATTAAGTGTGCAGTTTCCTTGTTGAGAGACATGGCTTAGAATTGGTGGATAACATTAATATATGTGGTTCCGTGTAACATCCTAAAGTAATGGGCTTGTGCGTTGTGTGTGTTATAGGTTTAAGGTGTTAGTTTGAGATTTGGAGGTGCGAATTGGGCTCAGGTTTGGGCTGAGACTTGGGTTAATTTTTTTATTGGGAGCAACAGGGTTTGAAGGTAGGTATCTATGTTTAAAAATTAGCAAAGTGGGCTTGTGGCCCAAAGTCTGGTGGTGCGGCAAGGGAACCAGAGAGTGGCGTCATTAAGTGGATGGAGAGGGCCCAAGTGTGGCCACTTGGAGCCCATGTTCTTGGGCCAAATTCGGCACTCAGGGAGGCTAGGGGAGGACGGCATAGAGGCTAGGAAATAGGAGATTAAATGCTTTAATTATGTGGATAATATGCTGATATTTGATAGGAGGAGTTGGTGCTAAGTAGGCCTCTTTTGGAGGAGGTTGTAGATTAAGATAACAAGGGAGTATAAGAGCTATCTTTTGGAGGCAGTGTTGGCCAAAAATCAAACTCTGATGAGGGAGAGAAAATTGGTTTAGTGTGCCGAAATTTGAAGACAAGAGTGTTTATCTTTTTCATTTGTCTTTCTTTCTTTTTCCTTTCTTATCTTCTCACTTTCAAGGCCGAAATTCCCTTTCTCTTGTTGGGTTCCCTTTTTTCTCCCAATTGCTTCTCAAAACCGAAACTCTCTAACTCTTTTTTCTCCTCTTCAATTTCTTCCAAAAGTCGAACACCCCTTGCCCATATTTTCTTCTTCCATAGCCGAATCTTTTAGCTATTTTCAATGGTGTTTTCTCAATCTCCCTAAGAGCTAAAACTCCTAAGCATCCAATTAAAGACCTTTGTTTCTCTTTTTGATTTTTCTATTTTGATTTCTCTCCTATTCCAGCTCTAGCCGAATCATCTTTAAGGTGTTGTTGGGCCAAATCTTGCTAAGTGGTGATCGAATCTGTCAGGTGAAGGTAAGGGGGATGATTTCCTTTATTTCATAATATCTCTTTCGGGTTTGCCTACCCAAGCCGAATGGCTACTTAGTCTAATGGTTGGATGCTTGGTCGATTATAGGTGGAAGTGATGTCGCTTTCTTTTGAAGATCTCTGAGAGTTGATTAGTCTGTGAATCAAGTCCCAGACTTCGGGATTTGTCGATCTAGGTAACGGCCGTGGCCGTGAGCACCAATTTCTTTTAATTTGTTCTTACTGCTTTAATATGATTTAGTGACCAAGGTGTATTCATGAACTCGAATGCCAGTCAGGCGATAGGAGGGGTTGGATCTGTAAACCCAGCCCCTAAGTTCAAGAAGCGAGCAGTATCAGCAGTGCGAGATTGGCCACCGGGTTGTGGGTCGGCATCGGAGCAAGATCGTAGGTAGATAGCGGTAGTCTCAGTTGACAATAGTGTTGCAGTAGAGGGTGTGATAGTGCGAGTAATCAGGTGTGTAACTTTTACACACTTCATATGTTTGATATGTTAATGTTGTGTTTTGTCAAAAGCCGAAGTAACGGTGGGAAACATTATGTTACCCTTGTGGGTATAAGTAAGGACTCCGGGTAAGTCTATTATGGTGGATAACATGATTTATCTATGTTAAACCTGTGTGTGCCATGTTATATTCTTTTTTAAGTATTAAGCATGATCATATTGCATGGAGAAGCATATACATGAAATATGGGTACGATGAGAGGAGGGGGAAGGCATGATTTATCAGACTGTCACCAGTGGTTTGGTACCACACGTGGGTTGGCCCCACATATTATTACTCTGTGACTAAGTCTCAGTGGTTTGGAACCACCAGTGGTTAGGTACCACATATGCTTATTTTTGTGACTCGTCCTAGTGGTTGGGTACCACAGTGGGTTGGTCCCACATATCGATGTAAGAGATCGTCACCAGTTGTAACAGACCAATTTTAACCCTAATGGGAACGGTGGTTTCGGGACCACGAATCTGAGCCCGAGAAATATTTAATATTATATTTTGTGTTTATTATATGTGATTTAACGAGTGTGAAAGTTTCATAGAAAAATTTAGTCGTTTAAGTGCTTAATTTGATAAAAATGACTTAATCGAGAAAAACGTAAAAGTTTCATGCTAAAGTGAAAGGTACTAATTTGATTGTGGCTTTTTTAGTGGAGGTCCTAAAAGGGCAATTAGCCCATAATCTATAGTAAGGACGGCAATGGGCCAAGTTAGCCTTATATATATGTTAGTTTAATTATTTTTTTTATATAAGGTTATGATAATATTTTATAAAGAAATAATGTTAGTGTATATATTAAACAAAAGATAAAATAAAGCCATCATCACCTTCCTCCTTTCATAGCCGAATGTAAGAAAATAAAACACCATTGTAGAGCTTTGAGTTTGACAACTTAGAGAGCTTGATTAAGGTATGGTCGGTTTTAGTTTTGATAATTTTTACGTTTTTGAGATCGTTGCTTCAGTATATTACAGACCCATGCCTAAATTTTTGAAAATATTATGTATATAGAATTGACCATTAACATGCTTGGATGGTTTTATATTTGATAATTTTAAATTAAATGTATGTTAAAGATTTACAAGTTTTGTATTGGAATTTTTGGTGATTTTGAGTATATAGGGCTAAATTGAAAATAATAAAATTCTTGAAGGACCAAAACATAAAATAAATGAAATGCATGAACACATATGGCTATGGGGAAGATTCGGCCAAGCTATGGTGTTGGTAAATTTTGCATATTTTGTGTTTAGTGTAAATAGACCAATTTGTAAAATGGGAAACATTAGGGCAAAATGGTAATTTGCCCATTTGTGTGTTTTGGGACTAATTTGAGATGAAATGCGATTAAATGAGCTAAATTCTAATGTGTTTTAGATCAAGAGCAAAGAAAAACGAAATTAAGCAGGGAAAGACGAAGGTTCTCGAATAGCCGATTAAAGACGGACTATCGACAACCGAGGTAAGTCCTTAAGCAAGTATAGGTTATCGAATTATTTATGAATGTGTTAAATGATGTTATTCAATAGAATTTTGTATAAAACCTTGTGTTAGCAGAATGTGAAAGTATTGGTATGGATTGGTTGGAATTTTATTTAAAGTGATGTGAATAAGTGTTTTGGTTTGTTATTCGATATAATCGTGAATTATAAGTGATAGTGAATTTGAAATGAAATGTTGTTATATCTCTAAGCGAGTTGGTATGTTAAAGTGATTTGAATGATGTGTGATTTATGTTATTTTGGGCAGCATTCTTGTAATGTGTATGAGATGATAATAATATTATTTGGCTATAATGCTAGCAGTGCTTCGTCTTGTTTGATTTATTTGGGCTATAATGCCTAGCGTGCTTCATGCAGTGATTTAATTAGGCTTAAAGCGCCTAGCGAGCTTCGTGCGATGACTTATTTGGGCTATAATGCCTAGCGTGCTTCGTGCGATGATTTATTTGGGCTATAATGCTAGCGAGCTTCGTGCCGTGATTTATTTCGGGCTTAAACACCTAGCAGGCTTCGTGCCGGTGACTTATTTCGGGCTATAATGCCTAGCAGGCTTCGTGCCAGTGATTTATTTCGGGCTATAATGCCTAGCAGGCTTCGTGTCGGTGATTTAATTCGGGCTTAAACGCCTAGCAGGCTTCGTGCCGGTGATATGCTATAGTGGAGATTCTGAAAACCAAACAAGGTGAGATGTTTATATAGTATTATGTGGTAAAAGTTCAGGTAAGAACTAACCTACCATTTTATAAGGAATGAAGTGAACTAAAATTCCTATTGTATAGTTAAAGATCAGTGATGAGTGTGATAAAAGTGTTTGTTCTTGTGTATAAGTGGAAATAGAAGATCGATGCTTAGATTGGCTCATATGAATTGATAATGTACAGGTTCAATATATCATAGCAACGATATTTAAGTAAAGAGCATTACTATTATTCAGCTATCTATATTTTACATAATGAAATAATTATGTTTCATACTATAAGCTTGGATTTTAATATGCTTAAATGTATGCTCATTACATTTATATTTGCTTGAGACTTACTAAGCTAGTAAGCTTACTCTATGTGTGTCTTTGTCTATCTCTGTTTTATAGATTTTGATTCAAGCTACGGGCTCGAAGGATCATCTGTGAAGTCAACCACACTATCGACTTTCTTTTGGTATTGAAAACTTAGTTTGGTATTTAAAAAGGGCATGTATAGGCTAGACTAAACCGTATAACTAATGTTTTGTAATAGTGTAAATATGCTAGCCATGCGAAAATGGCTATCTATTTTGAATAATTTGTTTCGTGTTTTGATGACATAGTTTGCTCATACCATGAACTATTATTTATGTTTGATAATGATTTAATCATGTGTGAGAGTAGTACTATTATTTATGCATATTAGGTTATGGCATGAATGACTTATAAATTCGTTCATATTGATGAGCTTAATATATGGTATATACATTTATAATGTTTGGATTTATGATTAAAGTGAATAATGGTAAGCTTGGTGTAATATTGGTTTAGTCAATAAAGTAAATGATAGATGCATATTTAAGTTATAGTATATGAGATATATGTGTTAAATAATGTTATGAAATGTGTGTGTATTTGATTTGGTCACTTACTAGATAAGAATTTAGTTTAATAATGTATGATGGTATTAGGCTATTTAGATTCAATTTATGTAAGTGAATACATACATATATTATTCTAGGATAGTTGGATATTAGGTTGAACTTTTGTTTAGTTTATTGAATGTTAGATCGAATGATGTTTAGACATAATATGTTTGATATGTGATCACCTATATGAGATTATGATAGACATTTTACCGAGTGTTTAGTGTGTCCTATGTGAATCGAGAATTGAGATAGTAGAATGAAGGAAATATAGTTTTGATGGCATTCACCATATACTTTAATGTTGTATAAATTCAAAGTGGTAAAATGTGTATGTATGTGATGAAAGATAGCTTAATTTTTTAGTCTATTATGCCATGTATTACATTTACTAAATTAAGATTTTAGAAGTTGATCTTATTCTCGCTTATCTAGACAAAAGAGATTATATATGTTTGAATTGTATACAAATTAAGTACAATTAGTGAATGCAAAAGTAATGAATAAGTTGTTTAAATTTATATGGCTCAATTATACACATGTTAACAAATTTTAGGTTTGCATTTGATCGATTGAGGGTTGGTTCTATTTGATTTTAATATGAGAAAGGATTATTTAAACGTCATGACTATTACATAGTTAAAAACTGATTATGCTGTATATGACTTATGTGATTGATCAAAAGTTGTGATTTAAATAGTAATGCCCCGTAACCCTAATCCGGTGACGGATACGGGTTAGGGGTGTTACACCAGTAGTTAGGTACCACAAGTGGGTTGGCCCCACATATGAATATTTGTGACTTCGGTTACCAGTGGTTAGGTACCACCAGTGGCTAGGTGCCACAAGGGGTAGAATTGGGAGACTCGAATGGATATCTAGGTTTGATGGGTTGCATGACATGCATATTTCCATATAAATCTGTGTAAGAGCTTAATGTCTTTTGGGATGGAGAATTACACACTAAGTCTCGGTGACTCACCCCTTCCATTATTTTTTTGCAGATAATGCTTAGATCGTGGATTTGGAGCCGGGGTGGACTCGTGGTGGCCATGCTCGATATTTATTTTCATTTCAATGTTTATTTCGGATTTAGTTTTTATTTACTTTAAGTTTGGGGTTTCAGCTTTGTAATAAGGCCACTTAGATTTTTACTTTCAGATTATTTGTTCGTTTTAGTCTTCTTTAAATTTCTGTTCAACGTTAAAAGCATGCCTATTAAATTACGACATGGACGTTTTCAAAACTGGGGTAAAATCTTTGGTTTTTCTGAAGTTGTACACCAGATAAATAACAAACGAGGGGTAACAACAAGGCAACTCTATTTCTTCTAAGTTAAGGTTCAAAATGTTTAACAGTTCACTCGATCCAAATTCATTTCTTTTAGTTTTACAAAAGTGTTTCTTCTCAAATCAAGTTGACAAAATGGTTTCCAAAACGTTTTCTTCCCAGTGACACGCCAGATTCGGTTGTAGCATTTTGACCGGGTTTGGGCCCAATTCAAAAGCTCGGTTGTGGGTATAAGGCCCAAAATATTTTCAATGAAGGGTTTGTAAAATGATTTTTAGGGAGATGTGTATCTTAGAAAGCATGGCACCTGAGTCTTCGGCACTGATCCACCCAGGTAAGTATCCTAACCTTTGATGTGATATATATATGATGGGTTAATGGGTTTTATAGGGACGTAGATAGGTATGCTAGGGCTTATGGACCTTAGGCTTAGTTACACAAACTCTTAAATTCCATAAAACTTAACTTCCCTAATTAAACATGTTTGTGAACAAGTCAGAAGGACTAGGGTGTGGTAACAGGCATACGCATGTCTAGGATTGGATTCAGGAAGAGCTTGGTATTTAAGCGGTCCTAGTTACTCACCTCCTCTTTTCTGGGATCCTACCTGGTGTGTAGTGACTGTTCACCTTAGCCTCGAAGACTTGTTGACGGGCCAAACTTTATAACTAAAACCCGAAAGGGACCAGTACCCTATCTTTGTAAAATTACTTATATGACCCTGATTTTGTAAATTATCCACATTACCCTAGGTTGAGAAATTTTACCGAAATACCCTTGATTGTGTAAAATGACCAATATACCCTTGTTTGAAAATCACCAAAGTTCCCTTGTTTGAGAAATTATCGAAATACCCCTAGTTTACAAAATTACCAAAATACCCCTATTTTGAAAAATACCAAGATACCTTATTTTGGAAAATTTTGAAAATACCCTTTAGGTTGAAATTACAAAAATACCCCTAAGTAGTGAAAAGACGAAAATACCCCTAGGTGATGAATGTGAATTCAGGGATGTACTTATGTGTTGGATGCATGTATTAGTGCTCTGCTAGATGTTGATTGAATATGAATTTTAGAGTTAGGAAATACAGACTTGAGAACTGGACTATGTAGACATAGTTCGAATCTGAAAGAACCACTGTTAAAACTTCTTTCCATAAGACTGTCTGTTATAATTAGTGGAAGAAAGAATTATTAATCCATAAAAATTTCTAAATAAATAAATCATGAATACTAGTCATGAGCACTCGAGGACATGGGCGTAATGTGCGTGGTTGTAGTAGGGGTAGGATGACGGTGTCGGAACCAGTAGGGTCTGGTTATGAGTCAGAGAATAAGGTACCCGTGCTTGCAATTTGTGGGCACCGAGTTTTAAGAACAAGCGGGTGGTGATGATGCGTGTCGCGAGCAATACTCTGGTCTTGAGAGAGTTCTTTGGAGCGGCGTGAGTGCGAGGGCTTGAAAATCTGTGTCCGAACGACTCTGAGCTAATGGAGCTGAGGTATTTAGGGGAGTTTCAGGTGTAGCTCCCAACACGGCTGAATACTGGTTAGAGGCCGACAGAGCGCATAATGGATGACCTAGATTTCACGACTGAGGAGAAGTTGAAAGGGATAGTATCTCTTCTCCCGGATGAGTCTTACCAGTGGTGGCTCACGATTAGGAAAGGTACGATGGCCGAAGATATCACTTGGGATTTCTTTAAAGCGGCTTACCAGAGGAAGTACGTTGGGTCTAGTTATGTAGAATCTACGCGTAAAGGCGTTTTAAATTTGGTTCAAGGAGTAAGTCGGTATCTGAATACGAAGCAGAATTCTTACGGTTAAGCAGGTATGCTCGGGGTATCATGGCTACGGAGCATGAGCGCTGTGTTAGGTTTGAGGACAGGCTAAAGGATGAGCTGCGGGTGTTGATTACTCCGCAGTGAGAGAGGGAATTTGTCGTTCTTGTATAAAAGGCCAAGATTGCTGAGGAGGTGAAGCAAACTGAGAAATAGAATCAGAATAGGAATAAGGATAAAAGGAGTTTTGGGCCATCAGGGTCTGCTAGGAGTTCTCAAAAAAGGACTAGATTTGGTGGATCAAATTAAGCTGGGAGGCCTGCCGCTACTCAGTGGCCACCACGGTGTGCCCACGGAGGCCATCTAGGGCACAGGCTGAGGGTCAAGAATGTACACAATTCAGGAGAGATGGTCAGCAACCGTAGAGGGGTCGATGTGCTGCCAGGGGTGGTAATGGTAACGGACGAGGCCATGGAGCACCAGGCAGAGGTGCTAGAAATGCTAATGTAAGATAGCCTGGGTTGGTCTATGCAGTGAGGCGTCGAGAGGAGGGCGATGCACCAGACGTCATAACCAGTACGTTTTTAATTTTTGGGTTGCCTTATACTGCTTTGATTGATGTTGGTTCGATGCACTCTTATGTTGCTAGTAGTTTAGTGGGAACTTTGAACTTAGCTTATGAGACTTCTTCTAGGGAGATGACGGTAGTTAGCCCTCTAGGACACTCTGTGGTAGTAAATAAACTGTATAAGGATGTACCCCTAGAACATCAAGGGGTAGTGTTTCGGGCTGATTTGATGGGACTGCCATTCAGGGAGTTCGATCTATCTTAGGGATGGATTGGTTGGTAAAGTATCAAGCAGGTTTAGACTGTGCAGCTAAGCGCATGGTGCTGAGGACGGTCGAGGGTGAAGAGGTGGTGATGAAAGGTGAGAGAAGGAACTACCTATCTGGTGTGGTGTCTACTTTAAAGGTAGAGAAAATGGTGAGGAAGGGATGTAAGGCATTTGTGGCGTATGTTTGTGCCTTGGAGGTTAAGGGATCAACTTGGGGAATGTCCAAATGGTGAAAGAATTTACCGATGTCTTTCCAGAAGAGCTTCCGGGTTTGCCTCCAGATCGCAAAGTGGAGTTTGGTATAGACCTTCTACCAGGCACAGCGCCAATGTCTATTGCCCCAAATAGAATGGCGCTAAAGGAGTTAGTGGAGCTGAAAGCACAGATTCAGGAATTGTTGGATCAGGGTTTCATCCGATCGAGTGTATCACCTTGGGGAACGCCTGTACTTTTTGTTAATAAGAAGGACGGATCAATGCGAATGTGTATTGATTACCGTCAGTTGAATAAGCTGACAATCAAGAATAAGTATCCGCTGCCGAGGATAGATGACCTGTTCGATCAGCTTAGAGGAGCCTTAGTCTTTTCCAAGATAGATTTGAGGTTGGGGTATCTCCAACTTAAGGTCAAGGAGGTGGATATCCATAAAACAACTTTTCATACTCTTTATGGTCACTATGAATTCTTGGTGATGCCGTTCGGGTTGACCAATGCACCAGCAGCGTTTATGAATATGATAAATCGGGTGTTTCAGCCGTATTTGGGTCGATTTGTCGTAGTTTATAGATGATATTCTGGTGTACTCAAAATCAGAGGAGGAGCACGACGCAAACCTGCAGGTGGTCTTGCAGATTCTAAGAGACAAGCGGTTATACGCAAAGTTTAATAAGTGTAAGTTCTGGTTGAAAGAAGTTACCTTTTTGGGTCATGTGGTATCGACTGAGGGGATTAGAGTGGACCTCGAAGATTGAAGTCAGTATTAGGCTGAAACCACCAAGTGCGTGGCGGAGATTCAGAGTTTTTTGGGTTTAGCAGGATATTACAGAAGGTTTGTGGAAGGGTTTTCTTTGATTGCAACGCCGTTAACCAAGTTGCTAAGGAAAGAGGTTCCGTTTGTGTGGCTAGACAAGCAACAAGAAAGTTTTGAGAAGTTAAAGAGGATTTTGACGGAAGCTCCGGTGCTGATTCAACCTGAAGAGGGAAAGAGTTTACGGTTTATTGTGATGCGTCACATACAGGGTTGGGATGTGTGCTAATGCAAGAGGGGAAAGTAGTAGCGTATGCTTCTCGATAATTAAGACCTCACGAGGTAAATTACCCGACACATGATTTGGAACTGGCTGCAGTGGTTTTCGCCCTAAAAATTTAGAGACATTACTTGTATGGAGAGAAGTCCATTGTGCACACGAATCATAAGAGTTTAAAATACCTCCTTACTCAGAAGGAAATGAATTTAAGGCAGAGGAGGTGGATCGAGTTGTTGAAGGATTATGACTGCTCGATTGAGTACCATCCGGGTAAGGCTAACGTAGTAGCTGACGCCTTGAGCCACAAGGTTATGGCAGATTTAAGAGCCTTGTTTGCCCACCTTAGTCTGTATGATGACAGAAGCCTGTTAGCAGAACTACAAGTGAAGATAAAATGGGTTAAGAAAAAGCAACTGGTGGATGAAGTCTTAAACACTCGATGTTTGTAAGTGCAGAATGGTGGATTGGAGGGGTATAGCTTGAGCGGCAATGGAGTGCTATATTTTTAGGGGAAAGTTTGCATGCCTAAAGATATGAAGTTAAGGCAGAAGATTCTTCAGGAGGCGCATAGCAGTCCATATGTTATGTATCTGGGAGGTAGTAAGATGTACCGGGATTTGCGGGAGTAGTTTTGGTGGCCGGGCCTAAAGCGAGAGGTAACTGAATTTGTGAGTAAGTGTTTGACGTGTCAACAGGTCAAAGTTAAACATCAGTTACCTTCGGGATTGTTGCAACCGGTAAAGATTTCACAGTGGAAATGAGAAAGGATCACGATGGATTACATTGGTGGGCTACCCTCACGCCGCTAAGAAGGATTGATGCAGGTAATTATTGACCGTCTGACGAAGTCTACTCATTTCATACCTGTGCGTGTGGATTACTCTCTTCAGAAGCTAGCTAGATTATATATAGCGGAGATTGTAAGGTTGTATGGGGTGCCAGTGTCGATTATTTAAGACAGAGACCCTAGATTTACGTCAAGGTTCTGGAAGGCATTGCATCAGGTATTAGGTACAAGATTAGATTTCAGTACGGCATTTCATCCCCAGTCTGATTAGCAATCAGAGAGGGTAATTCAGATTTTGGAAGTTATGTTGAGGGGTTGTGTCTTAGATTTTAGAGGAAGTTGAGAAGAATTTCTAACGTTGGCGGAATTCGCGTACAACAATAGTTACCAGTAAAGTATTCGGATGGCACCATATGAAGCGTTATATGGCCGGAAGTGTCGTACCCCTACGTGTTGGACGGAGTTGAGGGAGCGGCAGTTATTAGGGCCAGAGTTGGTTGCTGAGACAGAAGATAAGGTTAGGCTGATTCGAGCTTGTCTGAAAGAAGCCTCGGACAGGCAAAAGTCCTATGACGATCTTAAGCAGAAGGATATATAATTTGCAGAGGGTGACAAGGTGATCTTGAAGGTGTCGCCGTGAAAGAAAGTGCTGAGATTTGGATGGAAATGCAAGCTGAGCCCTAGGCTTATCGGGCCTTATCGGGTGTTGAAGTGAGTGCGACCAGTACCTTATCAGCTCGAGTTGCCACCAGAATTGAGTCAGATCTATAATGTGTTTCATGTTTCCATGCTTAGACGCTATCATTCAGATCCGTCTCATGTTGTGCCGGTAGAAGAAATTGAAGTGAGCCCAGACTTATCTTTTGAGGAGGAACCAGTGCAGATCCTAGATCGGGATGTCAAAGTATTACGTAGGAAATCAGTCCCTTTGGTGAAGGTATTGTGGCGGAACCATAGACCAGAAGAAGCCACATGGGAGCCGGAGGATGTTATGCGGCAGCAATACCCTCAACTCTTTTGATCAGGTAAATTTGGGGCCAAAATTTATTTTAAGGGGGTAGAACTGTAACATCCTGAAGTTGTGGGCTTGTACGTTGTGTGTGTTGTAGGTTTAAGGAGTTAGTTTGAGGAGGTGCGAATTGGGCTCAGGTTTGAAATTTGAGACACAGGTTAATTTTACGATTAGAACAGCGGGGTTTGAAGGTAGGTATTTGTGTTTAAAATTAGCAAAGTGGGCTTGTGGCCCAAAGTGCAGTGGGCGACAAGGGAACCAGAGAGTGGCATCATTAAGTGGGTGGAGAGGGCCCAAGTGTGGCGCTTGGAGCTCATGTTCTTGGGCCAAATTGCTTTTCGGGGAGGCTAGGGAGGATGACATAGAGGCTAGGAAATAGGAGATTAAATGCTTTAATTATGTGGATAATATGCTGATATATGAGAGGAGGAGTTGGTGCTAAGTAGGCCTCTTTTGGAAGAGGTTGTAGATTAAGATAACAAGGGAGGATAAGAGCTATCTTTTGAAGGCAATGTTGGCCGAAAATCAAACTCTAGAGAGGGGGAGAAAATCGGTTTAGTGTGCCAAAATTTGAAGGCAAGAGTGTTCATCTTTTTCATGTGTTTTTCTTTCTTTTTCCTTTCTTATCTTCTCTCTTTCAAGGCCAAAATTCCCTTTCTCTTGTTGGGTTCCCTCTTATCTCCCAATTGCTTCTCAAAACTGAAACTCTCTAACTCTCTTTTCTCCTCTTCAATTTCTTCCAAAAGTCGAACACCCCTTGCCCATATTTTTTTCTTCCATAGCCGAATCTTTTAGCCATTTTCAATGGTGTTTTCTCAATCTCTCTAAGACCCAAAACTCCTAAGCATCCAATTAAAGACCTTTGTTTCTCTTTTTGATTTTTCTATTTTGATTTCTCTCCTATTTCAGCTCTTGCCGAATCATCTTTAAGGTGTTGTTGGGCCGAATCTTGCTAAGTGGTGATCGAATCTGTCAGGTGAAGGTAAAGGGGATAATTTCCTTTATTTCGTAATATCTCTTTCAGGTTTGCCTGCTAAAGCCGAATGGCTACTTAGTCTAATGGTTAGATGCTTGGTCGATTATAGGTGAAAGTGGTGTCGCTTTCTTTTGGAGATCTCTGGGAGTTGATTAGTATGTGAATCAAGTTCCAGACTTCGGGATTTGTCAATCTAGGCAAGGGCCGTGGCCGTGAGCACCAATTTCTTTTAATTTGTTCTCACTGCTTTAATATGATTTAGTGACGAAGGTGTGTTCATGGACTCGAATGCCAACCAGGCGATAGGAGGGGTTGGATCTATAAACCCAGCCCTTAATTTCAAGAAGCGAACAGTATCAGCAGTACGAGATTGGCCACCGGGTTATGGGCTGGCATTGGAGCAAGATTGTAGGTAGATAGTGGTAGTCTCGATTGGTGATAGTGTTGAAGTAGAGGGTGTGATAGTGTGAGTAATCAGGTGTGTAACTTTTACACACTTTATATGTTTGATATGTTAATGTTGTGTTTTGTCAAAAGCCGAAGTAACGGTGGGAAACATTATGTTACCCTTGTGGGTATAAGCAAGGACTCCAGGTAAGTCTATTATAGTGGATAACGTGATTTATCAATGTTAAACATGTGTGTGCCATGTTATATTCTTTTTAAGTATTAAGCATGATCATATTGCATGGAGAAGCATATACATGAAATATGGGTACGATGAAAGGAGGGGGAAGGCATGATTTATCAGACTGTCACCAGTGGTTTGGTACCACACGTGGGTTGGCCCCTCATATCATTGCTCTGTGACTAAGTCTTAGTGGTTTGGAACCACCAGTGGTTAGGTACCACATATGCTTATTTTTGTGACTCGTCCCAGTGGTTGGGTACCACAGTGGGTTGGCCCCACATATCGATGTAAGGGATCATCACCAGTGGTTAGGTACCACAAGTGGGTTGGCCCCGCATATGAATATTTGTGACTTCGGTTACCAGTGGTTAGGTACCACCAGTGGCTAGGTGCTACAAGGGGTAGAATTGGGAGACTCGGATGGATATCTAGGTTGGATGGGTTGCATGACATGCATATTTCCATATGAATCTGTGTAAGAGCTTAACGTCTTTTGGGATGGAGAATTACACACTGAGTCTCAGCGACTCACCTCTTCCGTTATTTTTTTGCAGATAATGCTTAGATCGTGGATTTGGAGCCGGGGTGGACTCGTGGTGGCCATGCTCGATATTTGTTTTCATTTCAATATTTATTTCGGATTTAGTTTTTATTTAATTTAAGTTTGGGGTTTCAGCTTTGTAATAAGGCCGCTTAGATTTTTACTTTCGGATTATTTGTTCGTTTTAGTCTTCTTTAAATTTCTGTTAAACGTTAAGAGCATGCCCGTTAAATTGCGATATGGACGTTTTCAAAACTTGTAACATCCTAGATTAGGGGTTATGCGTTTGTGCATAATTCATGAGTAGTAGGTTTTGGCAGTGTTTGGAAGTGAATTAAGGGTTTTTAAAATCCTAGGATGGAAGAGAAGCTTTGGAAAATTATTGGTTTTTAAGTTAAAAACAAGAAGTGATGTGGAAAAGTGGCAAGGGACGCCACCTAAGGTGCAAGGGTTATGGCATCAAGTGAAGTACTTTGAGGGAAGAGGTTCTGTAACAGACCAAATTTGACCCTAATCGGAATGGTGGTTTCGGGACCACGAATTCGAGCCCGAGAAATATTTAAATATTATATTTAGTGTTTATTATATATGAATATATGTGTGTGAAAGTTTCGTAGAAAGATTTTATTGTTTAAGTGTTGAATTTGATAAAAAGGACTTAATCGTAAAAGGTAAAAGTGGCATACTAAAGTGAAATGTGCTAATTTGAGCATGGCTTTATAATATGAAGTATTAAAAGGGTAAATAACCTTTTTATGAGTTAGTGGCTGGTCATGGACAAGTTTGTCCTTAAGATATAATGTTTGGTTATTTTATTATAAAGGTTAGTTAAGTAATTTAATAATAATTTAATATATGTTAAAGTAAAACAAAACAAAAGACATTTTTTCATTCATCTTTGTTGGCGAATGTTTGCATGAGAAGAAGGGTTCAAAGTTCTTGAAAATTTGGCACCTTGAAGCTAAAATTGAAGGTGAGTCCTTAGTCGGTTTTAGATAATTTTTACGTTTTGAGATCGTTGCTTGAATATTACCGACCCATGCTTGAATTTTTGAAAACATGTGTTCATGAGGTTTGGCTGGATGAATTCTTGAGGTTTTGATGTTTGATGATTTTAAATTAAAGATATGTTAAGGATTGATATGTTTTGTATTAGAAATTTTAGTGAATTTTAGTATTTAGGGTAAATTGTAAAAGTAAATTTTAGAGGGCTTATTTGCAAAATAAGTGAAAGAAATGGACTCCTAAGGCCCTTGTGAATATTTGGCCCTTACATAGTCTTAGCAAATTTTGTGTATTTTATGTTCTGTACAATTAGGACTAAATAGTAAAAATGTGAAATCTTAGGGGCAAAATGGTAATTTGCATGTTTATGTGTTTTGGGATTAAATTGAGTTGAAATGTACTTGAATGAGCTGAATTTAATGTGTTCTAGATCAAGAACAAAGAAAAACGAGCTTAGATCGGGGAAAAACGAAAGTTGTCGACTAGCCGGTTAACGTTGTCCGTCGAAAGTCGAGGTAAGTCCTTAAGCTAGATTATATTAAAGAATGAATTATGAATGTGTTTAATGACAATGTTTGATAAATTTGGGCTTGTTTTTATGTGATAGCCGAATGTAAAGTTAGTATATCGAATTGGATATGTTTTGTTAATACCTTGTAAAGGTGTATAATCGATATGATATGCGGAGTATACAATGATGTAATGATTTTATTTAGAAAATGTGAACAAGTTAGATGAGTTTGAAATGTGACAGAATTATGAAATTTAAGTGATTAAATTGGATATGGTATTATTGAAATGTGCATTGGAATGTTGAAAATGTTGATATTTGGACTATTAGCCTAGCGAGCCTTATCTTAGGTGTTACTTATCGTGCTTTGATGCCTAGCGTGCCTTGTCTGGGTGTTACTTATCGAGCTTTGATGCCTAGCGAGGCTTAGTCTTAGGTGACATATTCTAAGCCGTGCCTAGCGTGCTTAGTCTTGGGTGACATATTCAAGCCGTGCTCAGCGTGCTTCGGTAGGTGACATATTCGAACCGTGCCTAATGTGCTCGAGTCGGTGACATATTCGAGCTTCGTGCCTAGTAGGCTTAATGCCGGTGAATTGATATAAATGGGAAATTTGAGAATCGAATAAGGTAAGTTATATTTAATGTTTGGTGTTAAAAGCTCGGGTAAGAGTTGGCATATTATGTTTATAAGGATTGAAGTGAGTAAAGTTCTTATTGTTTTGAATCAAATTCGATGTGTTGAAATGGTCAATTGCACAAGTACTATATTTTATAATGTTGAATCCTTTTATTAATATGTATATACATTGTTTATATGTGAAGTTGATAGTGTATATGTACATGATGACATAGAAACAATAATTAATACAAATGTGACATTAGTATTTGGCTAAGTGTATTATATACATATGTATAGAAATATTTATATACAATATTATATGTGCTTAAGACTTACTAAGCTGTGAGCTTACTTTGTGTGTTTTATTTGTTTGTTTTATAGATCTTGGTCAAGCTACGGGCTCGAAGGATCGTTAGTGAAGTCAACCACACTATCATTCCTTTTGGTACAATCCGGTTAGTTGATTTTGAATTGAAGGCATGTATAAGCTAGATTAATGGTTGAATGATATCCTAACTTCTATAATTATAGCCATGCGAAAATGGCTAGATTTTTTATGCTTGAGTTTTATTGTGGTTAATTATGGTTTAGACTTATTTTGATAAATATGCTATATGGCGTGCATGAATGGTGTTTTGATTAGACAATATGATTTGTATTCGTTTATGTGATTGAGGATTTATGATTTTAACTTAGACTATTTGGTAGATGATTAATGCTTGATGATTTATGACAAATGACACATAAATTGATTAAGTGGTGTTTATGTATATGTTCATGTAATTGATTTCGGTTATTGTGGGATAACTAGTAGGTGGTTTAATGTATGAGTATATTCACTATGCTTAATCATATATACATGATCATAGTATGCGAATTAGGCATGTATGGTTTAATATAAATGTTAGAAAATAACACAAATGAATATGGTCTTATATACATAAAATATGTAATAAGAAAAGATGTATAATTGATTTAGTCTTAAAGTCCTTTGTATGTGTGTTATATAGGAATAAGTGTATATGTCTTGTATGCCATGTATGTGTAAGAAAATGTTAGTAAACTAGGTATATTATGAACTTATCTCTTGGGACCGAAAATGGTGGTTGGTATATTAGTCAAATGGATGTGAATTAACGGTTAAGTTGATGGTTACTTTAGTATATAGTAAATGGTTAATGATGAGCATGATTGTGGTTAAAACTCGATTGATGTTTTGGTTATGCATTTGTAATTTGAGGAGGATAACTTAGTATGTGATTTGAGCGTACTTTTAATTATGATTGTGCATCGAAATGATTTAAATTGATATGGTCATATACGAATGGTCTTATAATTATGAGCGGGTATGTTTCAACTTAAATTAATGTACCAATTATATTCGCTCATATTGACTATTATCAAGGTTGCATGGGTAAGAAATATTTAAGTTGTGTAATATGGCTCATATAGTTTTGAATGAGTATGGATTGAGTAAGAAATGGTACATTGATATTTGATGAGAACATATAGATATATGAAATGTATTAATATATGTTTGCATGTGAATATGTATCGCATATAAATTTTGAAGTAAATGCGAAACTTTGATTATTGAATGTTATATATGATTGGTGGTGAAGTTTTTTTAAACATGTGAATTATGATTATGCGAGATGTGTTTTGGTCGGTAATGCCTCATAACCCAAGTCCCATGATGGATATGGGTCACGGGTGTTACATTTTATTGGTATCGAGCTATGATTTAGTCGATTCTAGGACTACTAGTAGTAACGTAAGAGTCTAGTTATACATGCCTTTGAATTTTATGTGATAGTGTGGTGACTTGACAATTTCAATTGTATTTTATATAGTAAATGGATTCGATCCCGATAGAGTCATGGTGATGATGTGGAGAGTGTTGCGCTGGTCTCGCACATGGATCGGCGCCATTAGACTCTCAACCGCCACGGGTAACCACGAGGAGAGGCTAAACAAGCCTTCTACTAAATGATGAATGAATGGTTTACCCGGTTTGTTCGAATAATTGGTGTACAACAACCTCCACCCCAAATAATCCAACTCAAATTACCTTCACACCCCCGATGATGGATCCGATGAGATCTAGCAGACCTCCAATTGATAAAATCAAGAAATATGGGGCCGAGGAATTCAAGGCCAATGATAATGATGATGCAGAACGAGCCGAGATGTGGCTTGATAACACTATTTGGGTACTCGATGAGTTATCTTGTACTCCAGATGAATGCCTAAAGTGTGCTATATCTTTACTTCGGGACACTGCCTATCACTGGTGGAACACACTGGTATTCGTAGTTCCAAAAGAAAAAGTAACTTGGGACTTCTTCCAAATTGAGTTTCGTAAGAAATATATCAGTTAGAGATTTATCGATCAAAAATGAAAGGAATTCCTTGAATTAAAATAGGGGCGAATGACTGTGACAGAATATGAACGAAAATTTGTCAGACTTAGCAGATATGCTACAGAGTGTGTTTCTACTGAAGCCATTATGTGCAAAAGATTTGAAGACGGTCTAAATGAAGATATAAAGTTGTTGGTCGGCATCCCTGAAATCAAAGAGTTTGTGATACTAGTCGAGCGGGCTTGTAAGGCTGAAGAGCTCGAAAAAGAGAAAAGAAAAGCTGAAATAGAAGCAAGAGATACTCGTAAGAGATCAACGAGTAAGACTTACCATTCGGTGCCTAAGAAATTCAGAGATGACTCCAACCGACACAAAGCTACTTCAGATTTACCTAGACGTGATCGACCTCCAGGGAGTTATCGAGCCACTTCGATAGCTAGTGTTGGTAACGTTCCTCAGGATCGGGTCGAGTGTAAACATTACGGGAAATGGCATTTTGGAAGTTGTAGGGTTCGTGATCGGTCCTATTTTAAATGTGGATCGTCGGACCATTTCATTCGAGAGTGCCCGATGTTAGCCAATCGAATCGATTCGAGAACACTAGACCAAAGCAAAGACGCTTGAAGACGGGTTGACCACCCAAACCTTCCAGTAAAGTAGGTGGTTGTCAGAGAGGGACGAAGGATACTGTAGTTCGATCAAAGGCCCGAGCACTTATCGAGCTTATGCTACTGTGAGCCGAGAGGATGCTTCTTCCCCGATGTTATTCAGGTACTTTCACCCTTTATGATATTCTTGAATCGCACTAATTGATCTGGTTCGACTCATTCATATGTGTGAAACTCTAGTATTGGTAAGACTCTGTCGATTGAGTCTCCTGAGTTTGTGATTCGTGTGTCCAACCCTTTGGGTAGATGTGTACTTGTAAATAAAGTGTGTAGAGGTTGCCCATTGATGATTCGGGATTATTATTTCCCGGTAGATTTAATGTTGTTGCCCTTGATGAGTTCGATATAATTTTGGGAATGGGTGGTTAACTTCACATGATGCAGTGGTGAATTGCAAAAGAAAACTTATTGATTTGAGATGTCAGAACGGTGAGATCATCAGAATTAAACCTAGTGAGTTAAGCGGGTTTCCTACAATAATATCCTCGATACTGGCTGGAAAGTATGTGAGAAAAGGGTGTGAAGCTTATTTGGCTTATGTACTGGATAATAAAGTGTCTGAAAAGCATATTGAATATGTACCGGTTGTGTGTGAATACCCAGATGTGTTTTCTGAAGAACTACCAGGTTTACCACCAGTACGAGAGATTGAGTTCAGCATTGAATTAGCACCAGGAACGACTCCGATCTCGATAGCTCCGTATCGGATGGCACTTACTAAGTTAAAAGAGTTGAAAGCACAGTTGCAAGAGTTAACATATAGGGGTTTTACTCGATCGAGTTTCTCTCCTTGGGGTGACCGGTTCTTTTGTGAAAAGAAAGATGGAGCGATGCAAATATGTATTGATTATCGGCAAGAATGAATAAGGTAACTATAAAGAATAAGTACTCGTTACCTCGATTGATGATTTGTTTGATCGGTTGAAAGGGCTTGATATTTTGAAGATAGATTTGAGATCGGGTTATTATCAATTCTTGAGTCGAGATACAGATGTGCCAAAGGCGCATTAGGACGAGGTACGGACATTTTGAGTTCTTGGTTATGCTTTTGGGCTTACTAATGCACTGCTATTTTTATGAATTTGATGAATTGTGTTTTAGACAATTTTGGATCGATTTGTAGTAGTGTTTATCAATGATATATTAATCTACTCCAAAGATGAAATCGAGCATGCTGAGCATTTGAGATTAGTGCTACAAACTTTGCGGAATCAGCAGTTGTATGCGAAGTTTAGTAAGTGTGAGTTCTGGATGAAAGAGGTCAGCTTTATGGGACATGTTGTTTCAGCATCAGGCGTTCGATTTGATCCGAACAAAATCTCAGCTATACTTGATTGGAAGCCACTGAAAAATGTTTCGAGATTCGAAGTTTTCTGGGACTTGCGGCCTACTATAGACGGTTTGTGAAAGGTTTTTCTGTAATAGCTACACCTTTGACAAAGCTACTACAGAAAGATGTCAAGTTTGAGTGGTCGAAAAATTGTTAGAAAAGTTTCGATCAGTTGAAAGCCCTTTTGACGGAAGCTCCAGTGTTAGCTCAGCTTGAATCGGGTAAAGAATTTGTTGTGTTTTCTGATTCTTCCTTAAATGGTTTGGGCTGCGTTTTGATGCAGGAAGGCAAAGTTGTAGCCTACGCTTCAAGACAATTGAAGCCGCATGAAAGAAACTACCCGACGCATGATTTAGAACTTGCAGCTATTGTGTTTGCACTAAAAATTTGGCTTCATTATTTATACGGTGAGAAATGTCATGTTTACTCGGATCACAAAAGTCTTAAATATTTGATGACTCAGAAAGAGTTGAACTTGAGACAACGCAGATGGTTAGAATTGTTGAAAGACTATGAGTTAGTGATTGACTACCATCCGGGGAAAGCTAACGTTGTTGCAGATGTATTAAGTTGAAAATCATTGCTTGCTCTTCGTGCATTGAACACACAGATGGTTATGTCAGATGATAGTTCGATCATCGCCGAGTTAAAATCAAGATCGATGTTATTCAGTAAATTTTTGATGCACAGAAAGTTGACAAAGATTTGATTGCTAGTCGAATTAAGTGTGAAAAAGGTGCAAAATCAGATTTTCAGATTGATGCAAATGACTGTTTGAATTTTAAAAGCCTAATGTGTGTTCCGAAGAACTCAGATTTGATACAGATGATTCTGAGTGAGGCCCATAGTGGTCGATTATCAATACATCCGGGTAGCACAAAGATGTATAATGATTTAAAACAGTTCTATTGGTGGTCGGGCATGAAACAGGATATATCTGAATATGTTTCGAAATGCTTAGTTTGTCAGCAAGTAAAAGCTAAACATCAAGTGCCATCCGGACTACTTCAGCCAATCATGATACCTGAATGGAAATGGGATAGAATTACAATGGATTTTGTATCCGATCTTCCTATGACACCGAGTAAGAAAGATACCGTCTGGGTTATAGTTGATTGACTGACTAAATCAGCTCATTTTGTGTCGGTTCGTACAGATTTTTCACTCGATAAACTTGTTGAATTGTACGTATCGCAGATTGTGAGATTGCATGGTGTACCGAGTTCCATCGTTTCAGACAGAGACCCGAGATTTACATCGCGATTTTGGAAGAAGTTGCAAGATGCCTTAGGTACTAAACTTCACTTTAGTCTGACCTTTTCATCCGCATGAACAGACGGTCGGTCCGGCGAACTATTCGAGATACTTGAGGACATGTTGAGATGTTGCATTCTCGAGTTTGAAGGTGCGTGGGAATGATACCTACCTTTGATTGAATTTGCTTATAATAATAGCTTCCAATCTAGTATCAAATGGCACCTTATGAAGCCTTATGCGGCGAAAATGCGAAATCCATTATCTTTCGGGTGAGCTCGGTGAGAATAAGATACACGGGTTGATTTGATTAAAGAAAGCGAATGTAAGGTAGCTATTATTAGAGGCAATTTGAAAGTCGCCGGATCGTCAAAAGTCCTATGCTGATTTGAAACGTAAAGACATTGAGTTTGTGTCGAGATCGAAAGTGTTTTAAAGGTTTCTCCATGGAAGAAAGTATTGATTTTGGTAGGAAAGGCAAGTTGAGCAAGATTCATCGGACCGTATGAAGTCATTGAACGTGTTGGGCTGTTGTTTATAGGTTGAAGCTACCCTCTGAATTAGAAAAGATACACGATGTATTTCACGTTTCTATGCTCCGTAGATACAGATCAGATCCATCACATGTGATTGCTTCGTCTGAGATTGAAATCCAACCTGATATGACGTATGAAGAAAAACTGATCTGTATTTTAGCTCGGGAAATGAAAGAGTTAAGAAACAAAAGGATTTCCTTAGTGAAAGAATTATGGAATCGGCACGGAGTTGAAGAGGCTACGTGGGAGCCTGAGGACTCAATGAGGTAACAATATCCGACGTTATTTAACGGTAAGATTTTCGGGGACGAAAATCCTTAAGGGGAGAGAGTTGTAACAGACCGAATTTGACCCTAATCGAAACGGTGGTTTTGAGACCACGAATCTGAGCCTGAAAAATATTTAAATATTATATTTAGTGTTTATTATATATGAATATATGTGTGTGAAAGTTTCGTAGAAAGATTTTATTGTTTAAGTGTTGAATTTGATAAAAAGGACTTAATCGCGTAAAAGGTAAAAGTGGCATACTAAAGTGAAATGTGCTAATTTGAGTATGGCTTTATAATATGAAGTATTAAAAGGGTAAATAAACCTTTTTATGAGTTAGTGGCTGGTCATGGACAAGTTTGTCCTTAAGATATAATGTTTGGTTATTTTATTATAAAGGTTAGTTAAGTAATTTAATAATAATTTAATATATGTTAAAGTAAAACAAAACAAAAGACATTTTTTTCATTCATCTTTGTTGGCCGAATGTTTGCATGAGAAGAAGGGTTCAAAGTTCTTGAAAATTCGGCACCTTGAAGCTAAAAATTGAAGGTAAGTCCTTAGTCGGTTTTAGATAATTTTTACGTTTTTGAGATTGTTGCTTCGAGTATTACCCGAACCATGCTTGAATTTTTGAAAATCATGTGTTCATGAGGTTCAGCCATGGATGAATTCTTGAGGTTTTTGATGTTTGATGATTTTAAATTAAAGATATGTTAAGGATTGATATGTTTTGTATTAGAAATTTTAGTGAATTTTAGTATTTAGGGCTAAATTATAAAAGTAAATTTTAGAGGGCTTATTTGCAAAATAAGTGAAAGAAATGGACTCTAAGGCCCTTGTGAATATTCGCCCTTACATAGTCTTAGCAAATTTTGTGTATTTTATGTTCGTACAATTAGGACTAAATAGTAAAAATGTGAAATCTTAGGGCAAAATGGTAATTTGCATGTTTATGTGTTTTGGGATTAAATTGAGTTGAAATGTACTTGAATGAGCTGAATTTAATGTGTTCTAGATCAAGAACAAAGAAAACGAGCTTGGATCGGGAAAAGCGAAAGTTGTCGACTAGTTTGTTAACGTTGTCCGTCGAAAGTCGAGGTAAGTCCTTAAGCTAGATTATATTAAAGAATGAATTATGAATGTGTTTAATGACAATGTTTGATAAATTTGGGCTTGTTTTTATGTGATAGCCGAATGTAAAGTTAGTATATCGAATTGGATATGTTTTGTTAATACCTTGTAAAGGTGTATAATCGATATGATATGCGGAGTATACAATGATGTAATGATTTTATTTAGAAAATGTGAACAAGTTAGATGAGTTTGAAATGTGACAGAATTATGAAATTTAAGTGATTAAATTGGATATGGTATTATTGAAATGTGCATTGGAATGTTGAAAATGTTGATATTTCGGGCTATTAGCCTAGCAGGCCTTGTGCCGGTGTTACTTATCAGGCTTTGATGCCTAGCAGGCCTTGTGCCGGTGTTACTTATCAGGCTTTGATGCCTAGCAGGCTTAGTGCCGGTGACATATTCGGGCTTCGTGCCTAGCAGGCTTAGTGTCGGTGACATATTCGGGCTTCGTGCCTAGCAGGCTTCAAGCCGATGACATATTCGGGCTTCATGCCTAGTAGGCTTCGAGCCAGTGACATATTCGAGCTTCGTGCCTAGTAGGCTTAATGTCAGTGAATTGATATAAATGGGAAATTTGAGAATCGAATAAGGTAAGTTATATTTAATGTTTGGTGTTAAAAGCTCGGGTAAGAGTTGGCATATTATGTTTATAAGGATTGAAGTGAGTAAAGTTCTTATTGTTTTGAATCAAATTCGATGTGTTGAAATGGTCAATTGCACAAGTACTATATTTTATAATGTTGAATCCTTTTATTAATATGTATATACATTGTTTATATGTGAAGTTGATAATGTATATGTACATGATGACATAGAAACAATAATTAATACAAATGTGACATTAGTATTTGGCTAAGTGTATTATATACATATGTATAAAAATATTTATATACAATATTATATGTGCTTAAGACTTACTAAGCCTGTGAGCTTACTTTGTGCGTTTTCGCTGTTTGTTTTATAGATCTTGGTCAAGCTACAGGCTCGAAGGATCGTTAGTGAAGTCAACCACACTATCATCCCTTTTTGGTACAATCCAGTTAGTTGATTTTGAATTGAAGGCATGTATAAGCTAGATTAATGGTTGAATGATATCCTAACTTCTATAATTATAGCCATGCGAAAATGGCTAGATTTTTTTATGCTTGAGTTTTATTGTGGTTAATTATGGTTTAGACTCATTTTGATAAATATGCTATATGACGTGCATGAATGGTGTTTTGATTAGACAATATGATTTGTATTCGTTTATGTGATTGAGGATTTATGATTTTAACTTAGACTATTTGGTAGATGATTAATGCTTGATGATTTATGACAAATGACACATAAATTGATTAAGTGGTGTTTATGTATATGTTCATGTAATTGACTCGGTTATTGTGGGATAACTAGTAGGTGGTTTAATGTATGAGTATATTCACTATGCTTAATCATATATACATGATCATAGTATGCTAATTAGGCATGTATGGTTTAATATAAATGTTTGAAAATAACACAATGAATATGGTCTTATATACATAAAATATGTAATAAGAAAAGATGTATAATTGATTTAGTCTTAAAGTCCTTTGTATGTGTGTTATATAGGAATAAGTGTATATGTCTTGTATGCCGTGTATGTGTAAGAAAAATGTTAGTAAACTAGGTATATTATGAACTTATCTATTGGGACCGAAAATGGTGGTTGGTATATTAGTCAAATGGATGTGAATTAACGGTTAAGTTGATGGTTACTTTAGTATATAGTAAATGGTTAATGATGAGCATGATTGTGGTTAAAACTCGGTTGATGTTTTGGTTATGCATTTGTAATTTGAGGAGGATAAGTTAGTATGTGATTTGAGCGTACTTTTCATTATGATTGTGCATCGAAATGATTTAAATTGATATGGTCATATACGAATGGTCTTATAATTATGAATGGGGTATGTTTCAACTTAAATTAATGTACCAATTATATTCGCTCATATTGACTATTATCAAGGTTGCATGGGTAAGAAATATTTAAGTTGTGTAATATGGCTCATATAGTTTTGAATGAGCATGGATGAGTAAGAAATGGTACATTGATATTTGATGTAACATATAGATATATGAAATGTATTAATATATGTTTGCATGTGAAAATGTATGCGATATAAATTTTGAAGTCGTCAAACTTGATTATTCAATGTTATATACGATTGACTAGTGAAGTTTTTTAAACATGTGAATTATGATTGTCTGAGATGTGTTTTTGTTCTGAGTTGAATCTCATTGTGTGCATTTTGCTTAATTTTATGAAATAGCATGTTTATGTGATATGGATGTGTGGTGTGCATTTTTGGAACCTTGGAAATGTAAGGAAATATATGGAAATGTAAGGAAATGTAAGGTAATGTATGGAAATGTAAGGAAATGTATGGAAATGTATGGAAATGTAAGGAAATGTAGGGAAATGTAAGGAAATGTAGGGAAATGTCCTGGAAATGTAAGAAATGATTTAGAAATGTTAAGTTTCAAATAGAGGAAAGTGAACATTTTGGAAACTTGGACATGTTAAGTTAAAAGAGGAAAGTGAACATTTTGGAAATGCTAAGTTAAAAAGAGGAAAGTGAACATTTATGGAAACTAGGAAAATGATTTAGAAATGATTCAAAAGAGGAAAGTGAACATTTATGGAAACTAGGAAAATGATTTAGAAATGATTCAAAAGAGGAAAGTGAACATTTCTAGAAACTAGGAAATGTAAGGAAATGTCAAGTTTAAAGAGCCAAATGAAAATTTTTGGAAACATAGAAATGACTTAGAAATGTCGAGTTTTAAAGTTTAAAAGAGGAAATTAAGGTAAGGTGGCCTTAAGAGAAAAAGTATGTGAAATTTGACACACAATTGGGCTTGGAAAAGTGGCTTGGAGATGCCACTTAGGGCCTCTAGAAATGGCGCCACATGCAAGTGAATTTGGGCCAGGGATCGAGTCACTTAGGATGCAAATAAAAGAAGTTTTATTTTGCTACAAAGGGCAGAGAGGTGAACGGCATGTGGGCTCTTAAAAGAGGAGTTTTATTTCCTTTAGAATTTCGGCTAATTAGGAGATAATTGTTGGATTAATTCTTTTGATAAAGTGATAATTATCACATAGGAAGAGTGGTGGCCAAGTAGGGGACTCTAGCCTAGTAATTTCGACTATAAAAGGGAAAGAAGGCCATTCATTCATTCATTCACTCTTCCTTTGCCAAATTTCTTAAGCAGATTCTCCTCTCTCTGCCGAAATTCCTATAGTTTTATTCTTCCTTCTCTTTTCTTTCTAAATTCCTCCAAAAGCCAAAAGTTGTGAGAGCATCATAGCCATAGCCGAATCTCTGAAGGTTGAAGTGAAGGTGCAATCGATTCCTTGAAATAAGGGTAAGATCCAAGTTTAGTTTCCATTCTTTTATATTTTAGACTTATCGAAATTTAGGGACTAATTTCGATTATTAATCTTGGCCGAATCATGGAAGGAGAAGTTCTTTTCCCGAAGGTACACCATAGGTCGCGTGTTCCCTAGTTATTCGGTGAATTTTGGATTTAAGATCCTTAAGGTAAGTGACTATGAATATTCGCCAAGACCCTATTTTTGTAGTAGATCTATTATTATGTGTTTTAAGTGAAAACTAGCCGATTCAAGGGATCTAGTGAGTAGGTGATTTCAAAGGGGAAGAATACAAGTTTCGAGGATTTGATTTTTTATTCAATCGGTATTAGGTAAGTACACAAATCCTACTAGGATTTGGTTTTATGCCGAATAGGCCTTTGCTAAATATTACCATGTTGGTAGAATGTAGGCATTAAAAATCTAAGGTAGTAGATCGGATTTGGATTTCAAGTGAAATTGTTGAAGTGAATCAGGTGTGTACCCTACTCTAAGTTTTAATATGTTCATGGCTATGTTTTAAATTAAATGTGTTAATATGAAAGTGTAAGAATATGGCTAAGGTACCGTGTGTACCCCACACTAATCTTAATAGATTTATGGCTTTAACTTGATATATGTGTTAATATGAAAGTGTAAGAATGTGGCTAAAGTACCATGTTATGGTACAAAGTACTCAGGTACGTTTTCCTACTCCTACTAGGATTACGAAATATGTTATACTTAACATGTGAAAAGTGACATGAATGTGAATTTAAGTATGACATGCATGATATGAATAATATGGGGCATTCGGGTTATTTGAGAAAGGGAAGTGAATGTGATGACTTGGTCTCACTATTCGAATGTGGTGACTTGGTCACATTATCGAATGTGGTGACTTGGTCACATTATCCGAATGTGGTAACCCGATTACATTATCTCGAATGTGGTGTCTCATGACACAATTATCTGAGTGGCTATGCCACGAATTTTATATGGGCGATGAGCACGCCGACCGCAATGATCGCCTTCGATGGTGTGTAGCGGATGGAGGGTTGACTTAGTAGTCCCCACGGTGTGCGAGGATGGTGCGGTGGTGTGTAGCGGATGGCATATAGGTTTGGGTTCGGTTGCATCATATTGTTTAAATGCTTTATGAACATGAATGATATTGTATGCGAAATATTAAATTTTAGTGTTGGTTACACATTGAGTCATTGACTCACCCGTTGTGGGATTACTTTTCGGTCACGACCGGTGATGGACCAGGCCGATGATGATTAGTGGAGGCCATGTGAAGTTGATTTCTTTTATTTGGACTATTTTATTTTAAGTATTTTGAATTTAAATGTGGGAATTATTTGATGTAATAAAGTAGTAGTAGCATTTACTTTACTTTTATTTATTGAGCATACAATCTTTATATTTATTAAAAGATTAAGTAAAATTAATTTAATTCAAAGCCCAAACGTTTTTCACCTAAATCAAAAGGATTTTTTTAATAACGAAATAAACCAGGTTTTCAACTCAAGCCCACCCAAAACAATCTTTCTTTAAAACACACAAGTTTTTCCTAAGTAACCAAAGAATTTGAAACGGTTTACAGGGAACATACCAGATCCGATCAAGGCTCGTAAATTTGGGTGTGGCGTGTTTCGATTTAGTATCGAGCCCGATTTTAAACTCTCGGCCTTGGGTTTAAGGCCCAAACGTTTTCCAAAGTAAGCCCAAAAGGAATTTTCGAAAAATTTTAAGTTTTTCCGGCATGGCCCACTAAGTCTCCGACCCGAAGTCCACCAGGTAAGTACTTCTGACTTCTGAAGTGATTTGAATATGTGAAATGTATGGGCTTTTATGGTAACGTAGATTAGTGAACTAGGATCTGTTGAACCCTAGGACTAGTATACCCCAACAAAAACATAATACTTAAATGCCTAACTAAACAAACCTGTGGCTAAGTCGCTGAGTTAAGGTGTGGTAACCATGATGCGCATGTCTAGGATTGGTTTCAGTGGGAGCTTGGTATTTAAGCAGTCCTAGTGACTCACCTCCTCTCCACTCAAATCCTACCTGGTGCGTAGCCTCGGTTCACCCCAACCAAGAGGACTTATACACGGACTAAACCCCTAACTAAAACCCGAAAGGGAACTAGCCCTGATTTTTTTTAAGAACCCTAATATTAAAACTCTTAAAATCATTTTTCTTTAATTTGTGAAAACTATTTTTCAACACAATCTTCTGAAAAATTTTTGATTTATAAAATTACTAAAATACCCCTAGTGGTAAAATTACAAAAATGCCCTTGGTTTATAAAATGTCCAACTACTCAACAGTTTTGCCAAAACTTAATTATTTTATAAATGTTCAAAAACCCTAATTTGCAAACTATCAAAAAAAATAATACCTTGATTTTTGAAAAATTACAAAATTACCCCTAACTTACCAAAATTTCCAAAATGACCCTGATTTCCAAAATTTTTGAAACTTCGTCGTTTTGGAAAATAAATTTCTCAAAAAGAACCCTCAAAGTTTTACAACTTCTGAAATATCCCTGATTTATTAAAATTTTACAATTTACCCCGGATTGTGGAAAAATTACCCAAAATACCCCCAAGGTCTAAAATTTCTGAAATACCCTCGGATTTCAAAAAAATTTCCAAAATACCCTGGGAATTTAAAAATACCAAAATACTTTTTGACAAAATCACCAAGGAACCTTATTTTGACAAATTACGAAAATACCCCTGTAGGGAAAATTACGCAAATACCCCTGGGTAGTGGAAAAACAACAACAATGAAAACTATAACATTTCTCTGAATGAACGAAAGTTCATAATTGATTGATGGATGTATGAATGTAAAGACTGTGTGCATGTGTGAATACGAAAGAACCACTTCTAAAAATTCTTTCCATAAAACTTCTTCACAGTTAATCAGTGAAACAAAATTTTTTAATACATAAAACTTCTTAATCAGATTAAATCACGACGTTAGAAATGAGTTCTAAGGGACGTGAACTTAGAGATTGTGCCAGGAAAGTATGATGGTTCTATTAAGATCAGAGTGTGCAGCGTAAGCATAAGTTCGGTGAGAAGGATTGTACGACTGTTAGTAAGTAATTTCGAGGACAAAATTATTTTTAAGGAGGGTAGAACTGTAACATCCTAGATTAGGGGTTATGCGTTTGTGCATAATTCATGAGTAGTAGGTTTTGGCAGTGTTTGGAAGTGAATTAAGGGTTTTTAAAATCCTAGGATGGAAGAGAAAGCTTTGGACAATTATTAGTTTTTAAGTTAAAAATAAGAAGTGATGTGGAAAAGTGGCAAGGGACGCCACCTAAGGTGCAAGGGTTATGGCATCAAGTGAAGTACTTTGAGGGAAGAGGTTCGAATCCCATTGTGTGCATTTTTGCTTAATTTTATGAAATAGTATGTTTCTTGTGATATGGATGTGTGGTGTGCATTTTTAGAACCTTGGAAATGTAAGGAAATGTATGGAAATGTATGGAATTGTAAGGAAATTTGTGGAAATGTAAGGAAATGTATGGAAATGTATGGAAATGTATGGAAATGTAAGGAAATGTAGGGAAATGTAAGGAAATGTAGGGAAATGTCCTGGAAATGTAAGAAATGATTTAGAAATGTTAAGTTTCAAAAAGAGAAAAGTGAACATTTTGGAAACTTGGAAATGTTAAGTTAAAAGAGGAAAGTGAACATTTTGGAAATGCTAAGTTAAAAAGAGGAAAGTGAACATTTATGGAAACTAGGAAAATGATTTAGAAATGATTCAAAAGAGGAAAGTGAACATTTATGGAAACTAGGAAATGATTTAGAAATGATTCAAAAGAGGAAAGTGAACATTTCTGGAAACTAGGAAATGTAAGGAAATGTCAAGTTTAAAGAGCCAAACAAAAATTTTTGGAAACTTAGAAATGACTTAGAAATGTCGAGTTTTAAAGTTTAAAAGAGGAAATTAAGGCAAGGTGGCCTTAAGAGAAAAGTATGTGAAATTTGACACACAATTGGGCTTGGAAAAGTGGCTTGGAGATGCCATTTAGGGCCTCTGGAAATGGCGCCACATGCAAGTGAATTTGGGCCAAGGATCGAGTCACTTAGGAAGCAAATAAAAGAAGTTTTATTTTGCTACAAAGAGCGAGAGGTGGATGGCATGTAGGCTCTTAAAGAGGAGTTTTATTTCCTTTAGAATTTCGGACTAATTAGGAGATAATTGTTGGATTAATTCTTTTGATAAAGTGATAATTATCACATAGGAAGAGTGGTGGCCAAGTAGGGGACTCTAGCCTAGTAATTTCGGCTATAAAAGGGAAAGAAGGCCATTCATTCATTCATTCACTCTTCCTTTGTCGAATTTCTTAAGCAGATTCTCCTCTCTCTACCGAAATTCCTATAGTTTTATTCTTCCTTCTCTTTTCTTTCTAAATTCCTCCAAAAGTCGAAAGTTGTGAGAGCATCATTTAGCCATAGCCGAATCTCTGAAGGTTGAAGTGAAGGTGCAATCGATTCCTTCAAATAAGGGTAAGATCCAAGTTTAGTTTCTATTCTTTTATATTTTAGACTTATCAAAATTTAGGGACTAATTTCGATTATTACTCTTGGCCGAATCATGGAAGGAGAAGTTCTTTTCCCAAAGGTACACCATAGGCCACGTGTTCCCTAGTTATTCGGTGAATTTTGGGATTTAAGATCCTTAAGGTAAGTGACTATGAATATTCGGCCAAGACCCTATTTTTGTAGTAGATCTATTATTATGTGTTTTAAGCTGAAAACTAACCGATTCAAGGGATCTAATGAGTAGCCGATTTCAAAGGGGGAAGAATACAAGTTTTGGGATTTGATTTTTTATTCAATCGGCATTAAGGTAAGTACACAAATCCTACTAGGATTTGGTTTTATGGCCGAATAGGCCTTTGCTAAATATTACCATGTTGGCCGAATGTAGGCATTAAAAATCTAAGGTAGTAGATCGGATTTCGGGATTTCAAGTGAAATTGTTAAGCGAATCAGGTGTGTACCCTACTCTAAGTTTTAATATGTTCATGGCTATGTTTTAAATTAAATGTGTTAATATGAAAGTGTAAGAATATGGCTAAGGTACCATGTGTACCCCACACTAATCTTAATAGATTTATGGCTTTAACTTGATATATGTGTTAATATGAAAGTGTAAGAATGTGGCTAAAGTACCATGTTATGGTACAAAGTACTCAGGTACGTTTTTCTACTCCTACTAGGATTACGAAATATGTTATACTTAACATGTGAAAAGTGACATGAATGTGAATTTAAGTATGACATGCATGATATGAATAATATGGGGCATTCAGTTATTTGAGAAAGGGAAGTGAATGTGATGACTTGGTCTCACTATCCGAATGTGGTGACTTGGTCACATTATCCGAATGTGGTGACTTAGTCACATTATCCGAATGTGACAACCGGTTACATTATCCGAATGTGGTGTCTCATGATACAATTATCTGGTGGCTATGCCATGAATTTTATATAGGCGATGAGCACGTCATTGCAATGACGCCTTTGATGGTGTGTAGCGGATGGAGGGTTGACTTAGTAGTCCCCACGGTGTGCAGGATGGTGCGGGTGGTGTGTAGCGGATGGCATATAGGTTTAGGTTCGGGTTGCATCATGTTGTTTAAATGCTTTATGAACATGAATGATATTGTATGCTCGAAATATTAAATTTTAGTGTTGGTTACACATTGAGTCATTGACTCACCCGTTGTGGGATTACTTTTCGGTGACGACCGGTGGTGGACCAAGGTACAGATGATTAGTGGAGGCCATGTGAAGTTCAGATTTCTTTTATTTGGACTATTTTATTTTAAGTATTTTGAATTTAAATGTGGGAATTATTTGATGTAATAAGGTCGTAGTAGCGTTTACTTTACTTTTATTTATTGAGCATACAATCTTTATATTTATTAAAAGATTAAGTAAAATTAATTTAATTCAAAGCCCAAACGTTTTGTCACCTAAATCAAAAGGGTTTTTTTAATAACGAAATAAACCAGTTTTCAACTCAAGCCCAACCCAAAAAATCTTTCTTTAAAAACACACAAGTTTTTCCTAAGTAACCAAAGAATTTGAAACGGTTTACACAGGGGAACATACCAGATCTGATCAAGGCTCGTGGGCCGGGTGTGGGGTGTTTCAAAACTTAGGTAAAATCTTTGGTTTTTCTAAAGTTGTACACCGGATAAATAACAAACGAAGGATAACAACAAGGCAACTTTATTTCTTCTAAGTTAAGGTTCAAAATGTTTAACAGTTCACTCAATCCAAATTCTTTTCTTTTAGTTTTACAAAAGTGTTTCTTCTCAAATCAAGTTGACAAAATGGTTTCCAAAATATTTTCTTCCCAGTGACACGCTAGATTCGGTTGTAGCATTTTGATCGAGTTTGGGTGTTACATTTCGAGAGAGGGAATCACGTGGGATTTCTTTCAAGTCGAGTTTAGAAAGAAGTATATCAGCCAACGCTTCATTGATCAGAAACGTAAGGAGTTTTTAGAGCTGAAACAAGGTCGTTTGTCTATAGTTGAGTATGAACGAGAATTCGTACGATTGAGTCAATACGTTGGAAAGTGTGTTTCTAATGAAGCCACTATGTGCAAACATTTCATAGAGGGATTGAATGAAGACATAAAGTTGTTGGTTGGGATACTGGATATAAACAAATTTGTTGTACTTGTGGAGAGAGCATGCAAAGCTGAGGAACTCAGTAAAGAAAAGAAGAAAGTCGATTCTGAGGCCCGAGGTGAAAGAAAGAGATCGACGAATAAATTTTCTCAGCCTTTTTCAAAGAGATATAGAGATGCCAGCAATTGTTCAAATGCTTCCTTTGGTCATCCTAATAGAGATCGTTTGAGACAGAGTACTGGTTTACGAATTCAAGCTCCGAATGAGTCAAGTGTGGGCAGTGTTAAGAAGAACAAGCTCAAGTGTAAACAATGTGGGAGACGACATGTGGGAGAATGCTGGGGCAGGTATAACAATAGAACATGCTATAAGTGTGGATCCCGGATCATTTTATTCGAGATTGCCCAAAGATAGTTGAAGAAGAAAATGTTCAGAATGAAAGACCAAGTAATGTGGCGGCCAGAAGTAGACCACCCAGGAGCATCAGAAATGTGAATGAAAGCTAGTGAGGAATGACTAATACAGCAGTAAGGTCAGAAGTAAGAGCACCTGCCTGAGCCTATGCTATACGTGCACGAGAGGAAGCATCATCTCCAAACGTCATCACTGGTACTTTCACTTTATTTGATACTGATGTCATTGCATTGATAGATCCAGGATCGACTCATTCTTATGTGTGTATGATTTAGTATCAAATAAGACTCTACTTGTTGAGTCTACTGAATTTGTGATTAGAGTATCGAACCCCTTAGGCAAGTGTGTTTTGATGGATAAGGTGTGCAAGAATTTCCCGTTGATGTTTCGTGATTTATGTTTTGGTGGATAAGGTGTGTTTTGTTGAGTCTATTGAATTAGAATGGTGAGATAGTTCAAATTGAGTCTAGTGATATGAAAGGATTACCAGCTGTTGTATCTGTGATGAAAGCTATGAACTATGTGAGAAAGGGCTGTGAAGCTTATTTGGCGTACGTGATTGATACAAAAGTGTCAGAAAGGAAAGTTGAATCTGTGCCTGTAATATATGAGTTTCCAGACGTGTTTCTAGAAGAGTTACCAGGGTTACCTCCGATTAGAGAAGTTGAATTTGGTATTGAGTTAGTTCCGAGAACTGCTCCTATTTTGATAGCTCCATACAGAATGGCACCAACAGAATTGAAAGAGTTAAAATCTCAGTTGCAAGAATTGACCGACAGAGGATTTACACGACCTAGCTTTTCACCCTGGGGAGCTCCTATATTATTTGTGAAAAAGAAAGATGGAACTATGAGAATGTGTATTGATTATCGATAATTGAACAAAGTGACGATAAAGAACAAATATCCGTTACATCGGATCGATGATTTGTTTGATTAGTTGAGAGGAGCTACAGTATTTTCTAAGATAGATTTGAGATCGGGCTACTATCAGTTGAGAGTTAGAGAATTAGATGTGTCAAAAACTGCCTTCAGAACGAGGTATGGACATTATGAATTCTTAGTGATGCCTTTTGGACTAACAAATGCTCTTGTAATATTTATGGACTTGATGAATCAGATATTCAGACCGTATTTGGATCGCTTTGTGGTGGTGTTCATTGATGATATTTTGATCTATTCGCGTGATAAGACGTAGCATGTCGAGCATTTGATAATCGTACTACAAACTCTGCGTGAGAAATAGTTGTATGCAAAGTTTAGCAAGTGTGAATTTTTATTGCATGAGGTCAATTTTCTAGGGCATATTGTATCCGCTACAGGGATACGAGCCGATCCGCATAAAATCTCTGCTATTTTGGAATGGAAGCCTCCGAGAAATGTGTCTAAAGTCCGTAGTTTTCTAGGACTAGCGAGATATTATATACGATTTGTGAAAGGCTTCTCAATGATTTCAACTCCATTGATAAAGTTGTTGCAAAAGGATGTTAGATTCGAGTGGTCAGAAAAGTGTCAACAGAGTTTTGAATAGTTGAAAGTGTTGTTAACAGAAGCACAAGTGTTGATTCAACCTGAATCAGGCAAAGAGTTTATAGTTTATAGTGATGCGTCGTTGAATGGTTTGGGCTGTGTGCTGATGTAAGAAGGAAAAGTCATCGCTATGCTTCGAGACAGTTAAAACCGCATGAAAAGAATTATCCAATGCATGATCTTGAATTGGCTGCGATATTATTTGCATTGAAGATTTGGCGTCACTATTTATTCGGTGAAAAATGTCATATTTATACTGATCATAAGAGTTTAAAGTATTTGATGACTCAGAAAGATTTGAACTTGCGACAGAGAATATGGTTAGAATTGTTGAAAGACTATGAACTTGTGATAGATTACCACCCGGGTAAAGCTAATGTTGTGGCTGATGCTTTAAGTCAGAAATCGTTATATACCTTACGAGCTATGAATAATCAGATAGATCTGTGTGATGATGATGTGGTGGTAGCTGAATTGAAAGTTAAGCCTATGTTTTACAGTAGATTTGTGATGCTCAGAAAATTGATAATAAGTTATTAGAAAAAAGAGTTCAATGTAATTCTAATGCTGAATCAGAATTTTGAGTTGATAGTGATGATTGTTTGAGATTCAGAGACCGGATCTATGTTCCGAGAAATTCAGAGTTGATTCAAATGATTTTGACTGAAGCTCACAATAGTCATTTAACTGTACATCCCGGGAGTACGAAAATGTATAATGATTTGAAACAATTCTATTGGTGGCATGGTATGAAGAGAGATATTTTTGACTTTGTGTCGAAATGTTTAGTTTGTCAGCAAGTTAAGGCTGAACATCAAGTTTCGTTCGGTTTATTGCAACCGATTATGATTCTTGGGTAGAAATGGGAGAGGATCACGATGGACTTTGTGTCAGGTTTGCCCTTATCTCCGAGCAAGAAAGATGTGATATGTGTGATAGTTGACAGATTGACGAAATCAGCTCATTTCATTTTGGTGAGAACCGATTATTCGTTAGATAAGTTGGCTGAATTGTATATCGATGAGATTGTGAGATTGCATGGAGTACCGTTATCTATAGTGTCTGACAGAGATCCGAGATTTACCTCACGATTTTGGAAGAAATTATAAGATGCTTTAGGCACAAAATTGCATTTCAGTACTACTTTTCATCCGCAAACAGATGGTCAATCCGAGCGAATCATTCAGATTCTTGAAGACATGCTGAGATGTTGCATACTTGAATTTGAAAGCATGTGGGAAAGGCATTTATCGTTGATTGAGTTTGCGTATAACAATAGTTTTCAGTCTAGTATCAAAATGGCACCATATGAAGCTCTTTACGATCAAAAGTGTCGAACTCCATTGTATTGGACTAAATTGAGTGAGAACAAGATTCACGAGGTTGATCTTATAAAAAAGACTGAGCAGAAAGTGAAAGTAATTCATGACAGTTTGAAAGCAGCCTCAGATCGTTAGAAGTCTTATGCAGATTTGAAATGAAAGGATATTGAATTCGACGTTGGTGATAAAGTGTTTTTGAATGTGTCTCCGTGGAAGAAAATACTTTGATTTGGCCGGAAGGGCAAGCTGAGTCCAAGATTGTTCAGACCGTATGAGATTATTGAACGAGTTGGGCCGGTTGCTTATAGATTGAGATTGCCATTAGAGCTAGAAAAGATCCATAATGTGTTCTATGTGTCAATGCTTCGACGGTACAGATCAGATCCATCTCATGTGATTGCTCCTACTGAGGTTGAGATTCAGTCAAACTTGTCGTATAGTGAAGAACTGATCCAAATTTTGGCACGAGAGACCAAAGAATTGAGAAATAAGAAAATTTCTCTTGTGAAAGTATTGTGGCACAAACACGAAATTGAAGAGACTACGTGGGAGCCTGAAAACGTTATGAGAGAGCAACATCCACAACTATTCACTGGTAAGATTTTCGGGGACGAAAATCCCTAAGGAGGGAGAGTTGTAACAGCTCGGTTTGGACCTTAGTCAGAACAGTGGTTCGAGACTACAAATCTGAGGTCATAAAAATATTTTAATATTATTATCTGTGTGAATAATATGTGACATAGTCTGTGTGAAAATTCTGTGTGATAATTTGGTCGTTTGTGTGCGAATTAAGAGAAAGGACTTAATTGCATAGAGAGTGAAATACTGTGTGCTGATTTGTGAGTACTTAGATGTTGTTGGCTTTTAAAAGAAGAGCCCTTATTTGGAAATTAAACCATTTTGTACTTAGTGGATGACTAAATGACATATTAGCCTCAATGTATATTTGCTTTATATGGTTATTAAAAGGTTAATTTGGTAAAGTGATAATTATGTTTAATATGTTATACTAAAACATGAAAATAGTCTTTTAGTTATCATCCTTGGCCAAATATTAGCAAGAGAAGAAAAAGGAAAAGAAAACAAGGGTTCGGCATGTTTTGATCTTGATTCAAGGTTAGTTTTTAATTAGATTTTGATAATTTCTACATTTTCGTGATCGTTGCTTCGTGCTCTAGCTAACCCATATTGTAATTTTGTGTATTGATGATGTTTGTGTGAGATTCCATTAATGCTATATTGAGCTTTGTGATGATTTTTGGTGTTAAATGAAAGATATGAATGAGATGAACATACTTTGTTCTTGAAGTTTTGATGAATTTAGCTAATTAGGGCTAAATTGAGAAAATGGAAAGTTTAGGGACTAAATAGCAAATTTGATGAAATATTTGGACTTATATAATCCCTAGAGAGGTTCGGCCAAGCATGTGAATGTGTGGAATTTGTGAATTTGATGATCTTGTGAGATAGGGACTAAAATGTCAAAATGTGAAAATGTGAGGGTTAATTTGTAAAATACCCTAAATATGTGTGTTTGGACTAAATGATTGAATGGATTGAATTTGAATGTGTATAGACCAAGAGAGGAGAGGTTCGGATCGGGATCGAGGCAAAGATAAAGTGCTCGATTAATCGACCGTATCGATAGTTTGACGTCCGAGGTAAGTTCGGATATAATACTAGTTGTAAACTTTATCTATGTGATATAAATTGAATGGATGTATATGTATCTATGAGATTTGGAATGCTATGTGCTGAATTGAGATAAAGGGGCATTAAGTGTGTGAAATTTGAAACGAGAAAGAGATGATTGGCACTGTGTGTGCGAAAAGATAGAAGCTTTGGATTATCGACTTGGCACTGTGTATGTGATACCGATATAAGTTCGGTTTAATGTATTGGCACTAAGTGTGCGGTGATGAATACATTTTAGTTATGAAATTAGCACTAAGTGTGCGAATAAATCAAAGTAATAGCTAGGGTTGAACGAGATGTAATATCGAACAATTGAGTAGCATAAATGGTAAGTAACTATGTATTGATCAAGGTACGTTTGAACCTATGTGGTTGATGATAGATTTAAGAGTTGAATGAATAGATAATTGGGTATGTGGTTAAGATTGATAATGTGCCTAGTTGTGCCTTTATCTATGTGATGGTACATATATATATACATATTGATGTTGTAGTATTGAGTAATATGTATTATATTACGAACTTACTAAGCTTTGGAAAGCTTACTGTGTGATTTATTTCTCTGCTTGCAGTGTCAAGTAAAGCTAGCTCGGATCTGGGATCGTCAGCTTCTCAATCACACTATCGGCATTCTATTTTGGTACTTTTGAAAAGATGTATATAGCTGGAATATGGCATGTGTAGGCTAGTTAATTGAATCAAGTTTGAGATTTGTAATTAGCCATGAGATGTGGCTAGATATGTGATAGGTTTGGCATGAATGAATGTGGTATATATATGATGCATCTTTTGGCATGATTTGTAGATTGATGAATTTGCTATTGAGTGGTAAGTTTATATTGATAAATGCTAGTAGGGGTAGTGAGATTGGGAATGAATTATGCTGATAGAATAAGTATTGGTATTGAATTGGGTATAATTAGAGTTGGTATTGATTGCATGTTTTAAGTTGCTAAATTGGTATGCTTTTAGATGGCAATATGTACATGAGATGTTTGGTTGATTGGCATGTAGGTTTGACCCTAAGTGGGTGGCATGTTGGCCTTGCAAAAATGGCCTATAATGTCACACGGTTGGGGCACACGGGCGTGCCTCAGACCGTGAGTAAATTGGCAGAATGTGGCTTAAACTACACACAGCCTCGACACGGGGGTGTCATCTAACCGTGGTGCACAAGTCAATAGCTGGCTTTAATAGTACACGACCATGGCATGGGCGTGCCTATAGGTCGTACGAGAAATGGCAGTATATGACCTTATAGGACACGGCCTTAGCACACGGGCATGCTTGTTAGCCGTGTTGAGTTTGGTAGTATGTAACCATGGGGAGGTCACACGGGTGTGTCATGTAGCCGTGGGAGAGACACGGCCTACCCCCACTGGCGTGTCTCCTCTGTATTCTAGAAAAGTTTCAATTTTTTATGAAATTTTATATGTGTTTCAGTTTAATCCCGACTCGATTTATAAGCGTGCTTAGGGTCTTGATGACTCGTTTAAGGGACACTATGATTGTATATGAATGTGTTTGATGATGATTGACTTTGTGTCGACATTTAGAGGTTAAATGTTCTGATTGATCGGTAATACCCTTTAATCCTATTCGATGACAGTTTTGGGTTAGGGATGTTACACGAAACTTTACCACATACTTAATCACAGATCAACGGCATAAAAAATAATGTTAAAATATTATACTGACTCGAATTTGTGGTCCCGAAACCACTGTTCCGACTAAGGTGTAAATCGGACTGTTACATGGCCTTGGCACCGAATTGAGATCCCGTATAACACCATATCTGGGATATGGCATCGACATTGATATAAGATCCCGTATAAGACCATATCTGGTATATGGCATTGGCATCGAGATGTGACCCCATGTAAGACCATATCTGGGATATGGCATTGGCGTCGTATTTATATGTATGATGATGATTGTGTATCCTCGGGTATTCTAAGTGATTCATCGGGATAAATAGTTAAGCTTATAATAGAGATGAAATTAGTGCTAAGGCTATGTGATGAAGTGATACAGGTACATGTGAGTAATTCACGAGAAATGTTTACGATATGTGACATGACATGTAATTGGTAAGAGTAAGCATGAGTAAGTTATGGCAATGTGCTTGAGACTTTGTGTTTTTATTCAATGCAATGGATGGATGACATTATGACCCTTTATGTTGCTATTTATTTCAAGCAAACTTACTAAGCTTCATGCTTACCTCTCTCATTTCCTTTTTCCTTGTAGTATCGCCAAGCTAACTCGGGGATCGTAGGACCTCGGAGCTCAGAATAACACTATCAACTTCTCTTTGGTATAGCATAGTTTGATTAATTTTGACTATGGCATGTATAGGAACTTGGTTATTTTGGTGATATGTCATATTTGTTAGCCAATGTGTGGCTATTAATGTTTTTCAATTCATTTTGTAAATGGCAATTGGAAATTGGCCAATACTTGATAAGTTATATATATTCAATGGTGAAGAAGTTCATGAAGTGCATGCTTGTGTGTTTGGGATGATAATTGAGTAAATAATATGCATGATGAATGTAGTGTAAACCTATATATGGATGTCTTGATTTTGGGCATTAGGAGTGCCTTATGATCATGTAGAGTGTTAAAATGAAATGGTATAAGTATGGTTGTATTTTAGGGTGGCAATTGGCTTGGCAGATAGCCTTACAATTGTCCACACGGGTATTCACATGGGCATGTGTCTAGGTCGTGTGTGACACACGGTCAACCCCATGGGCGTGTTGATAGGCCATGTGTACCCCTACATGCTAAGCTAGTAAGTCAGTATGCCTAGTAGTAAACACACGAGCTGAGACACGGCCGTGTGTCTCAACCATGTAGGAGACACGGACATGTGCCTGGGCCGTGTGAAGTCTGCACCTGAAATTAGGAATTTAATTCACACACAGTCTAAGGACACGGGCGTGTGCCTTGGCCGTGTGACCTTATTGAGATTATGACGTCATAAATAGAATGTCAAGGTTTTCACACACGGGTGAAGACACGGGAGTGTCATGGCCGTATAAGGGACACGAGCTATGGACATGGGCGTGTGTCAGGTCGTGTGAAAACCCCTGTAGGTTCGAAATGAAAAATAAAATCCACACGGACTAGGGACATGAGCATGTGTGATTACATGGCCTACCCACACAGGCGTGTCCCTCTTCACACGGGCGTGTGGCCCTGTTTTGCGTTGAAATTTTTTAAGTGTTCAAAAGTTTTCGGTTTGGTCCCGAATCATTCCTCGTGCAAGTTCAGGGTCTCGTAGACCTATAATAAGGACATTAAGGTCTCGAATGAAAATTTTTAATTTGAAATAAAATTTTATGGATCGATGATGTTTGAGCAAGTTTAGTACGGTAATGCCTCATACCCGGTTCTGGTGTCAAATACGGGTAAGGGGTGTTACAATTTACACAAACAATCAATTAAAAATGTTAAAGAAAGAGATATAAATAAAAGAATAAAATAAGAGATAAAGAATACTCGTATATAAGGTGATAAAAGTGTGGATCCAGAACATTCTCCGCTTGTAATAATCTAACGTCAAAATAGGACCTTTCAATTAAGCGAACATGAAAATAAAACTAAAAACTAAAATAAAAATTTGAAATCTAAACAATAATATCTGTCTAAAAGAAATCCCCCCATATGGTTACAATGACTTCTTTATATAGAAACTTAAGTGCCTAAAATATCCTTGAAGTAATTTGGGTTTAATGGGGCAAAAAAGTCCTAATTGGCTGTCGAAATGTGGTGCCAATAGTCCAGGAAATTGTCATGACGTCAAGGGTCTCCTCATCGTGACGTGAACCCTGTTTTGGCCCTGGCAACTTCGATGTTTGGTGTCGCAACATTAACAACCCAGTACCACGACTTCAACTTTGTTTTAGCCCTAGAAGCTTCGGTCTACATAGCCAAGTAACCTTATTCAAGCATGGGAAATGTAATAAAAACTACTAAAATGAGTAAATAATTATAAAAAAAATAGTTATTACTAAAAAGACTTGATTTATCTTGTTAAACATTCTAAATTTACATGAAAAAAATATGTAAATAACAATATATGTTATGGCGGATCACATGTCAACTATATCTAACAAGTTCAAGGTTTGTCTACATGGGTATTTCACTAACATGAGGTTTTAAGAATAATATTCAAGACATCACTATTTCATAATTTCTATATTTTCTATTCATTTTACCACCTTTACAAATAAGTCCTTTTGTTCTCATAACTACACATGTCTCATAACTTACTAGGTCACTTATATCACTTTTTTTAATTCATCACTTTATCCTTCTTTATTTTTTTTTTCATAATAATCACTTATGCTTTATATTCTTTCATACTTATTTAATTACATTATCATATAACTAACAATCTCATAGAACTTAACATAGTTAAGACTTTGTTTACCGTTGAGGTTGAAAAGCACTTTTCAACCCAAACCTTGATTTCCAACCAAAAAACTTGGTAAACAAGTAGCTTTTCAAATCAAACATTGATTTTAAACTAGCATTTTAATCCAAGCCAAAAAGGCAAATTTTTTAGCTTTTAGCTTTTGGAAAAGTATTCTTCAATGAAGTTATCTTTTTATCCCTCGTTAAATCTTCTACTTTACAACATCATGTTTAAAATTGACATTTTATCTTCTCAAAAGAACTTTTTTATAGTAATGATAAACACTATAAACTTTCCAAAAGCACTTTTTAAAAATTATTTTTTTCACCGCACTTTTCAACCTCAATGGTAAACTAGTGTTAAACTTTATATTTCTTAAAATTTAGTCCTTAGTTCACAACACTAAATCACATATCATAAATACTTAAATTACTTTCATCACTTTATTAATTTTCTTGATTACTTTACATACATAACTTTAAATTATCATTCTTTCATGAATACATATAAACTCATTTAATTCATATAATTGACATTTTCCTACTTAAATTTCCTTAGATAACAATATGAATTCTTTGAGTACTTGTTCCTTGCTTGAATATGCTTCCTTTCACATCTAGCTTTTTTTTTTTTTCAACACATTGTGAATCAACTTCCTTATCATTCTCTTCTTTAACATATCAAGAATAAAAAGTATACATATTAATACACATATCTAACATCACTTCCATGCACTTTTTATTAAAATAAACATGATAATTACAGATACTCGGTTTTGGTTACTAACATTTTTATCTTTTTCTTGAGATAAATAATATTATATTTTAGGAAATTGTGCTACCAAGCATGGAATAACTAGCATTGTCGTTTCACTTAATATATCTTCTAAAGCAACAATTCTTGTTTAGAATATTTGTTGTTCACAAAAAATGTTGTTTGAGAATAACTATGTCTAGAATAGTTATGTTCAGAACACAGCTTTAGTTAGAACAACTGTCATCTAATGTAGTTGTTATTGGAGAACAACTCTTATTGAGAATAGCTAAAGTTCAAAACAACTCTTGTTTAGAATAATGGTGTTTTAAGAATTGTTATGTTTAAAACAACCATTGTTTGGAATATCTTGTATTTAGAGCAATTGTATTTTCCTAGAAGAACAATTATTCAGAATGGGGTTTATCAAGAAAAGCATCATCACAGAACAACTCTTATTCGAAAGAACCTCTACATTAAGAACAACTTTGTTAAGAACAACTCATGTTTAGAACAAGTCAAAATAATTATTATTCAAGAACAACTCTCATCCAAGAACAACTATCATCTTATGTTTCAAACATGTTCCGCAAAAGATGTTTCACATGGTACCGCTTCACCAAAGTAGAAGAAGTGGAAGTAACCTTGGAATACAGTAAGATTCTTGGGTTATCTTCACTCTTGGGATGTTCCAGAGAGCTTGTCTTGGTGGATTAGATATGGATGTAGTTAAGAGGTTTTCCTCTTAATATTTTCTTGAAACACTAAGTGTTTTTCCCTCTTTTTAAAAACATAGTAAATTCTTCTTCACTATTCACCATCACCAACAAAACCTTTCACTATTCATTCTTAATCATTAATACAATTGTAACTGAAAAATATTTATTATTACTCTCATTAATTACCAACTTTGTAACTCCTATTCTTGAAACACTATAAATAAGAGCCTTTCACAACTGGTGAAGGAACTTTTGGCACTTTGGAATTTTGACTCTCAAAGCTCACTCTAAACTTCTCTCAACTTGTTTTCTTTGCTTAGTCTTATCGTGAGCCACATTCTCTTTCTCTAGCTTAGTAACCACCACCTGTCGTTGTGCTCAGCGTTACTGGATCTGCTCTAGTCTTTCTCTCCACTTTCTTTCGATACATCTTGTCCACTTGTTTGCAATGCTTCCTCTGTCCATAAAAGAACTCTCTACAATAACTTGATTATAAAATTCTCACCTTGTCACATTATTATTTCATCTCATCTTGATTTTCTCTCTACTCCAACATACATAGATTATCTCTCCCCTTGAATCTAACCTTGCTATGTTGTTGTACTCTTAATTTCATTGAAAATTTTTATTAAAAATTAATGGTTTCAAGGTAAGGTTGAATGGTTATGGTAAAAAAAGACCAATTTATAAAAAAAAAAAAAAAGTTTTCTTTTTAAAAAAGAAGATGACGTGTGAAGCATGAAAACATGAAGAGTTTTCTTCGGTAGTAAAATATCTCTTTAACTAATTAATAAAATATTATAATTTAATATAAAAATCTTTATGTCGTAATGTTAATTCAATGGTTGAGATTTCATCTCAATTTCCAATTAAATGCAATGGCTAGAATTTATGTCAACAGTTTTTCTATTGGCTAATTTAATTATATAATAATTATACATTTAGTAAATTACCTTTTACCACTTGAAAATTTTAAAATTTCTCCTGTCACTATACACTTTTGGTAATATTACACTTCTAGCCCTTCCACTTTTCTCTTCAATCCAATTTAATCATTTTATATTTTTAATCTTACACCTTGACCCCAACACTTTTCATAACATTACGATTTAGTTGATACCCCAAATTAATTCCTATGAACACATCAATCTTTTCAACTTCCTCCGGTATCCAACTACTTTTTCTACTAATACTGATGAATTATATTTTATTTACTCTCATAAAACTAACATGTATATTCCAAAAATTACACTACTTACGACCAAAGGGTTTTAGAAATGTTACAAACTAAGTTAAAAATTTAAATACCAACTAAATACTTTTCAAGGGAAAATTACATATCAACCATAAAAAACTTAACAATAGTTTTACCCTAAATATTTTTTAAATTGAATTGAAAATACCCATGCACAAATCACCTATATAGCAATCAATAAGTAATTGAAAGAAGTAGAAGTGAGATATTTTCTTAAGCATTTAGATTAATTACAAATCTTAAAGTCAGACATTATTAAAAGATTTTATCTAAATATCATTTTAACTTAAATAAAACTATACTCGTAAAATAGATAATCGCACATATTATTATAATAAAAAAATGGCATATAGCAGTGTCAAATTTCAAAACATTCCTTCCTGCATCCAATCAAAATTTTGCCACTTACTTTTTCTGCTCGAAATCGGTTAAGGTTGACGGGTTAAACAAAAATCTTTACCCAACCATCGAAGTAAGACATCTACCCAAAATATTCCATCCCGGCCACCTATCGTAGACTGCCTCAAGATCAGCGAATGAAGTCTAAACACGTCATCCACACAATTGAACAATGAATTCGTTTAGACTATCATCGACACGTGTCCTTCACTACGAAACGGCACCTTTGATTACGTAGGAAAAGTTACCGTTGCAGCCGGTAATTCCCACTCTGTCATTCGCGCTTGGTATATGAGGCGCCTCTCGAAAGCTTTCTTGCTACCATTTCATTTTTTCAGTTTTCCAATTTGAGTTTTAAAAAAATAAATAAATAAATAAAAGACCTTTCGCTTTTGTATTTCTTTTTTCCTTGTTTCAGTCTGCGGTTTTGAGGTTGGTAGCTTCTGTTTATTTCCTTAATTAGTAATTTATTTTTCTCTAGTTTTTTGTTTAATCCTTTTTATTTACTTATAGTAGTTTAATCTCGAATCTGCTTTGATCGATCTTCAAAATTAGGAAAGTTCACTATGTCTTGTTTGAAGTGGTTCTTGCTTGCTATTTCTTGATCTTCCTTTTTAACTTGTTAGTAACGCTTTAATTAGCATTATTCTATTGGGTCCACTTGGGCTCTCTCACTTTTTTAGTTCAACTTTCACACTAAAATTTTTCGAGTGTTAAAAGTGATATGATTGCTAGCGGGAGGATTTTAGGTTTTAACATTCTACTTAGAGATTCTTGGTTTAGCGAGTTGGGTCAGATTAGGGATTTCTGTTGTGTGTGCAGGTGGGGAGACATTTAAGGAAGTTAGTTTTAAAAAATGGGATTAGTCTAGGAAATCTTCCAAGGTGTTTCCAGTATTGATTGATTTATCTAGGTGGAATACTGTTTGAAAATTCGTAATTTTATTTTCTTGGAACACATGCAATTGGAATTCTAACTATTGTTATCTTGTTTTTTTTCTATTATACAGTGATTTTAGATTTCTGTAACAGATTGTTGGGGCCGTATTTATTATTAGAAAGGCCTGGCTCTGGATACCTATTTAGACTCCAGCCACCAGGGGGCGGTGCCTCCAATGGAACCTTCTCGGGGGGCTGGAGGGTTAACCCAGTCCTCTGCTAGTTCTGGAATTTTCTTCCAAGGAGATGGGCAGTCCCAGGCAGTTGTTAACTCTCGCATGAACTCACCTTATGAGAACTCTTCTGATTCAATTCCTGGAACTGGTTGTCATAATCTGGGTCCAGTTTCCGGGGACATGAATTGTACAGTGCTGAACAGTGTGGCAAACTCAGGACCTAGTGTTGGGGCTAGTTCCTTGGTCACAGATGCAAATTCGGTATTGTCAGGAGGTCCCCACTTGCAGAGAAGTTCTAGCTTCAATACAGATTCATATATGCGCTTACCAGCATCACCCATGTCATTTTCCTCGAACAATATGTCGGGTTCATCAGTCATTGATGGATCCTCTGGAGGTCATCAAGAACCAAGTGTCCAACACATGCAGCAGAGTCAGCAACTTCAAGGGGCCTCAAGTGCTACATCTTTGCCCACATCACAAACAGGCCAAGTTTCACTTCCCATGGGTCCATGGGTCCAAGGGTCCTTCATGCAAGACTCTTTTAATCTATCCCAGGTGTGGAAGAAACCTAGAGTAGATGTCAAGCAAGGAGACTTTCTTCAGCAGCAGATGTTGCAACAGCTGCTGCAAAGGCAGGATTCCATGCAGTTGCTAGGTCGAAACCCTCGATTACAAGATTTGATTCAGCAGCAGAGACTTAGGCAACAGCAACAAATGTTGCAGTCAATGCCACCTTCGCAGAGAGCCCACTTGCAGCAGCAACAAATTCAATTAAGGCAGCAATTTCAACAACAGGGCATGCAACAAGTAGCTGGAATGAAGCGTCCTTTTGATAGTGGTGTATGTGCTCGCCGGTTAATGCAATACCTATATCACCAACGGCAAAGGCCACACGTGAGTTAAAATTTTTGTCCACTGCATCTTGTGGCGAAGTATCTTGTATTTTAAATGGTTTCAGCTAACAATTTCAGTCCTATTAAGGTTGCATTTTTTGTGGAGATCTGATACTCAGTTATCTTCTTGGTGTGATTGTGAAGTTTTCTCATGTTTAACTTAGTTAAAAATATACTATATGCTGGTATGCATGCTCAATTATCTTTCTGTAATTCTGTCACCGTCTTTTGTGTTGACATCAACAAATTTTCAACTTGGTAAATGCTATAGTTCAAATTTTTATTGAATCCTATCCTGTCTACTTAATTTTGTAGCACAATACAATTGCATACTGGAGGAAATTTGTGGCAGAGTATTATTCTACCTGTGCAAAGAAAAGATGGTGTTTATCAATGTATAATAATGTTGGCAGTCATGCACTTGGTGTTTTCCCTCAAGCAGCTATGGTTAGTCTTTATGCTTCTCTCTATTTTGTAGTTTGTAACATAAGAAAATTAATATTTATATGACCAAGTCTAGGCCTTTCTACAAGTGTTGGGAGTCTGGTATAGCACATTGCACTCAGGTTTGAACCCTGGAAATGACATTGTTGGAGGGGCAACCACGAACCCTGAGATAAAACGGACACAGATGTGAAGGATACCTAAGTTATACCAATAATAATATATGTCACTTCGATTCTTAAATTGTCTTCTAACATGTATTCTTTCACATAAAATTTCAGGATGCCTGGTATTGTGACATTTGTGGGTCTAAGTCTGGAAGGGGATTTGGTAAGAGATTTATGAGCATTTACTTTGTTGTAGAGCAATATTCTTTTAAATTAATTTTGGTAGGAAACACAGTTTATAAATGGGGTATGGAAATAGACCTTACTGAGTGTTTACTGGAGAAAGTTATTTGCAGTTAAATCATTACTTCTTTTCATTGATTTTCAGATTTATCTCCTTCAGACTCATGATTATTGTTTTTTTTTTTTTTTTACTCTTGTGTGTACTGATGTTCTAGATTGTAGAGGGAAATGAATTCTTTGAATTTTTAGGTTTATAGGCTCTAGAATCATTGGTATTCTTTTCTCAGTGTAAACCTTTCTTGAATTAAGCTTTTTCATTTCTTGTTCTCCCAGTTGGACAATGTGTTATATACCAGTGAATTGAAATTTATATGAAAGGTTTCATAACTTTCTCTGGAACTGTAGATTCCAAGTCTAATACCCACGTTGTCTCATTAGTTACAGAACTTGTGCACTGTGCTGCAGCTTCAATATATATTTTTACTTAAAAAGTCACTTATAATTGCTCTGACAACTTTCTATTTGACCAATGACTTGATTTTGACTAACTAATTACTATCATTTTGACAGAGGCAACTTTTGAAGTACTACCAAGACTTAATGAAATCAAATTTAGCAGTGGAGTAATTGATGAGCTTCTGTTTTTGGATTTTCCACGTGAGTGTAGATTTCCTTCTGGGATGATGATGTTGGAATATGGAAAAGCAGTTCAGGAGAGTGTATATGAGCAGCTTCGTGTTGTGCGTGAGGGTCAGCTTCGCATCATATTTACTCAGGATTTAAAGGTTAACATAAATGAAAATTGTTCCATATTTTGAGTTGTTATGTTGCTTTAGTCTAGGAATAACCTATTGCACTCTCTTTTATGTAGATATTGTCTTGGGATTTTTGTGCACGTAGACATGAAGAACTTTATCCTCGTCGTTTAGTTGCACCTCAGGTACTAAAATTTGTAACTTATTAGCTCTAACCTCTTAACTCAGTCTCACTCCTTTTCTATTTCTTCCTCACTAATCAAAAGTTAACGACATTGCTATTATAAATTTGCCATGCAATTGGATGAGAATTTATGTTCCTTAAGATGATTCTGTTGTTCTTTTTGGTAGATAACTAGATGTGTGCTAGTGCTGGATATAATTATGGTTTTGCAGTTGTACTTGAGTCTTTAAAGAATAGAAATTGTATGAGTAGGACAATTGGAAGTTGTGAACAATGTCCAACATTTTACTATATTAATTTCAAGTGACATTATTATACCCTTGCCTTGTTTTCTTTACTTGGGTTTGCTTGGCTCTGATGGTAATTTCATGTAGAGCAAGTAGGGGAAAGATATAGATTTTAGAGGGAAAATCAGAAATTGAATGAAAAACTGAGGGAGGGAAGGTGGAAGGAAGAAAGGAAATCAAGAGAGAAGTGGAAGAATCAGGGGTGAAAACCAAAGAACAATAGTGGGAGAATATCTCAATAGTCAATATTTCAAAAACTCAAAAATTCAAAAATTCATCATCCAAAACCTAATTGAAACTAGCACAAGTATCTATAACTAAATTAAAAAATCTAATAAAATCGAATACCAATTATAGCACTAAAAGAAATAATTAGAAGAGAAATAAAATACCATTCAATCTGAAAGAACCTAAATAAAGGTAAAGGTTACAACCAAATCAGGAAAACATAAAATAAACACTTGAATAGCATAATCCCTCAACCAGCATATATTTCGACCATATAAATGTTCTTGGGTTCAATGTGAAACTATATCCTTTAGAGATGAAATGCATGGGAGGTAATCTTTGCATGCAAGTTATGTAGCTATGTTTCACAAGTGATTGATATCGATTGTTGGCCCTGTGTACGGGGATTTATGTAATAAGAGAGGTGCATTCAGTATGGAGCTCAAATAATAACTGTACTTAAATTCTTATGAAAGAAAGCGAAGGGATTTGAAGTTCTTTTGTTGTTGTGTTCTGAACTTGACAAAATAAATGAGTTGAAAGGTGAGAAGTGAAGACATAACAAATCTTCCCTACCTAGTTTAGGAATGGAGATGAGAAGGGAATAAAGCAAACTATATAATTGATGTGCTATTGTTTGCATATCTAAGAAAATAATTACATTTTCAAACCCTTTCAACTTGAAGTAATTTAAAAAATGAGGTGGGTTTAGTTTGCCTCCAATCTTTGCTATGCTATCTTTTAGGCTTTGCTTGGTAGGAAGGATGGAAAAGAGTGAGTATGGAAAATTTGTTAATTAAATGGTTAATATTCATAATCGCTTTCCCACTTCGTAACTTCATTAATTTAACAACATTTCCATCCCCACTCTTTTCCATCCTTCATACCAAGCAGAACCTTAGTTCACCTCCAACCTCTACTCTGCTGCTATCTTTTAAAGAAGAAATTCAAACATTGTAGGAGAAAAAACTCTAATCCTTTCTGCTCTACTATTTTTTTGGATGTGCTTGGTTGAGTGGAATAGTAGAATGATGGAAGGAGTGGAAAAATAGAAAGAAACTAAATTGAGTGTACTTGGTAACAAAAAAAGTGAGAGGAAAGAAAATAAGAGAACTAACTATTTTTCATCCTAATGCATAAAAATAGATCATTTCAAATTGGAATTATACGAGGATAGAAAATGAGAGGATTGAAATGATAGTGGAGTATATGTTAGTTCAATATTATGCAATTTTAAAAGTTTCATTTTCTTTTCTCTTATTTTTCAATTTTACAAAGCAATGAATGAAAAGGAAATTACTTATTCTTTCAATTTTTTCTTCCTACCAAGCACACCAATAGAAAGAAATATATAAATGTTTTTATCTTTCTATCTTTCTACCTTTACAATTTTCCATCTTTTAAATTTTCTTTCTATTCTACCAAGTAAAGCATTAGTTCCTTTCCTTCCAAACATACCGTAAATGTTGTGTTGAATCTACTCATAATGGGGAGCAGAACATAGAAAGCCCAAAATTGTGTTATCCATTTTATGTACTCCTTAAGAGGACCAAAAGATGTGAATCATTTTTGGTGCTTTTCTTTTGATCCTTTAATCTCTAAAATTGCATTCCTTTGGTAGGTGGAGTGCTTTTTAGTTTAACTTATCTCTGCTCGAAACTCTCCTGTAGTACATATTTCTTTCCATTTCCTGATCAGGTGCTCATTTTGTTCAAGTTATTTAAAGACACATGATATAATTTGAACTTTTAAATCATGCAGGTAAACCAGTTACTTCAGGTGGCACAAAAATGTCATAGCTCAATTTCTGAAGGCGGGTCTGACAGCGTTTCTCAGCAGGATTTGCAAACAAACAGCAACATGTCAGTTAATCATACAATATTAGAAGTTTTTCATTCCATGAATTGGTGTTTCTTATCTGGTTCTTTTGGTTAGATCCTCTAAGATTTTAAGCAGATAAGTCGTTCCAAGTCATTGTCTGAGAAACCTGTGTGAAGTTATCTCTCTTGTGTGCAATTTAGCCTGAGGGGCACAGCCCCAAAAGTTCAATTTTGTGGTGTAGTTTTAATTTAGTAATAGAAGCTTAGACTGGTTTATTTATTTATTTTTAATTTAGTGAAGATTCCAGTGAGTATTTTGGTTGCATCTTACTCAGATCTATTACATGGATACTAGGGTTCCACTGATGCAACGTTGATTGCTCTCTCAGGTTCCTGATGGCTGGACGGCAGCTTGTCAAGAGTTTGGAGTTACAATCACTGAATGATTTGGGTTTCTCAAAAAGATATGTGAGATGTTTGCAGGTACAGTTTTGGTTTTGTGCATTAAATTCCTGTAAACAAATATTCTTTTTTGAGTTTCCTTAAGTTTTTGTGTAATTTGTTATAGATTGCTGAGGTTGTGATCAGCATGAAAGATCTGATAGATTTTTGTCGAGAACAAAAGGTTGGGCCTATTGGTAAGTGACTATTTCCCTTACTGACCTCTTGACATTTTGATATTTTTCTATAAATTATAAAATTCATCTCTCTACTTGACAAAAATTTAGTTCCTCTAAATTTTTAGAATTTGATCTTCATAGTTTACGAAAATTGAAAAGTTAGTTTGGTCGGTAAACATGTGAACTTGAAATGCTGATTTTTGCTAATTTGTTGCATTTAAATCGCTTAACTACTACTGATTTAACAGTAAGGTGTAAGAGTGTTACCCAATTGGACTAACTTCTCAGTTTCGGAAAGTAGGAGGACCAAATCCTGACAAACTAAAATAAAGGGGCTAACTTTTCAGTTTTCATAAAGTAGAGAGATTAAATTCATAAATAGATGATCTCTCTTTTGTTCATCTTATCTACTGACGGGCAATAATGGAATTGTATTATAATAACTGTCATATAATGTGGCGTACTTGCTTTATTTAAAAATAAAATAAAATCATTCTAAAGTGTTTTTTCTATTCGATTGGGTGGTATTTAGTTAAGAGATCCAAGAGGAAGTAATTACTTTTATGTAGCATGGGAATGATATTTAGCTGCTCCATTTTTGCTGTTTAAGAAAATCATCAGATTTGTAAAGATTGTGGCCGTCACCTGGTTACTGTTCCCTTTATTAATGCTTTGCTTTTCATGGGAACTTTCTAGATAGCCTTTGTTTTCATCCCCTGATTCTTTCACAATAAACTTCTTAAGCCCTTTCTGTTTTCACCACTTAGGATTTTGCAACCACTGGGAGAAGAAAATGTTCGAGGCAAATTACTCTCGTTTTAGACTTAACATCTCCATGTATCTGGAATTTTAGTCTGCTAAAATCTTGGTGGTTCTACAGTTTAGTTAATGTGAATTGAGAGAGAACCATTACAGCTTTGATTCTAACTGTCTGTTTGCTTAAACACAAAATCTGCAGATGGCTTGAAAAACTATCCTCGACATGCCACTGCAGCCAAGCTCCAAATGCAAAAAATGCTGGAAATGGAGCAACTAGCCAACTTTCAGGGTCTGCCAACCGAGAGGAATACACTCAATAAGCTGATGGCATTGCATCCTGGAATAAACAATCAAACGGGCAACAACCATAACATAGTCGGTCAGGAAGCTTTAAGCAGTTCAGCACAAACTGCTTTGGCACTTACTAACTACCAGAATCTGCTTGTTAGGCAGAATTCGATGAATTCAAAGCCTAGCCCACTTCATCAGGAAGCCTCGTCTTCCTTCAATAATCCTAACCGAAGTCCATCCTCAAATTTCCAAGGTCCTGCTGCATTGTTACCAAGATCCATGCATACCCTGCCTGTTAGTGGCTTATCAAGTCCACATGTACTAGCTCAGCAGCCTCAACTGCAGAGGCATACATTAACCGCCAATAACTTAATTCAACAGAACCATCTGCTACCCTCTCAGAGTAACCAGGCTTTACAACAGAAAATGATACGACAGCTGCTCCATGAGATGCCTAATAATAATACGGGAGTTCAGCAGCAGTCCTGGAGTGGGCAGAGTGAGAATGCGAGCATGGGAAGAAATGGAAATGGAATGGGCTTCGGAAGCAACACCACTGCTGCAGCTACCTCTAATATGTCAGGAAGAGTTGCAAGGGCTGCACCGAGTCAAAGCAACAGTTACCAAGCCGCTTCAAACAGTGACTCTTCCCCAGCTGGTGGCAACAATGTATCCACCCAGAGAGCACCTGATTTGCCTCAGAATCTTCATTTGCAAGATGATATTATTTCGGATGTAGCTCATGAGTTAATGGAAAATGGGTTTTTTAACTATGACTTGGATGATCATACGAGTTATGGGTGGAAGGCATGACTTAGGCTGGTCTAATAAATGGCTTCCGTTGGGTGAGTGTCGGGCAAATCATTGTATAGGATATTGGAAATGGCTGTATTTTTCTTTTCTTTCTAGTATCCGGGCCTCTTTAACATGGCATTGTTGCGACATCACTTGCTTCGTGCTTGACTTGGTATTTGGGGATCTTTGTATCATTTTCAACAAGTGTAATCTATTGAACGAACTTGAGAAGAGATTTAGTTTCTTATTAATATATAATATTTGCCTGTTTCACTGCCCCACTTTCATGGTTCCTTGCTTCGCTTGTATGAGAATTTCTAAAGCAATTAAACATTTCAACGAAGAAATGCTGTGATATCCTGGATGGCAAACAGTTTACAACTCTAGCGATGCTTCAATTATAGGCATGGCTTAAAGTCTTAAGTGATTTCTTCTGACAGAAGAAGTGGGCATCATGTCCCGTTTCAGCTTACCTCACATGCACACCGATAGAAAAACGCACCCACCAATTTGTTATGCTGATGCTTGATGCCTTAGCTAACAGTTCCTATAACGTTTTCTATTGTATTTATAAATATTTTAAAGTTGTCCAAGATATTCCCTAGAAAGTTCATATAAAGCATCCATTTTTCGTTAGTGGGTGGGTCTCTCGATTATAAGTTGGAGAGTAAGTTAATCTATTATAAAAGTGAACAATTTAATCCAAATAAACTTTACTTGAGTATAACCTTGAACTTTAGAAAATTTTGTTTTTGTGCTTAAACATGACATGAAAAAAAAAAACAGAAAATTAAATTCAACATTATTCAAAACAAGATAGTGCTTAAATTGCTCAATTTTTTTATATCGACTTAAAAACTTTAATTGAGAAGTTAATTTTTTAATATTTAACTTTACTCCCGTTTAAAAGTTTAAATATATAGCAATTATTCCATCATATTTATATATACTAGAACTAAATTACTTGCTTTTATAGTTGACATGCAGAATAATTTAACCTCTATTATTATTTTTTTGGTCTGGACTCTTATCTAGCAACTCAATTTGAAGACAAGAGTACTGATAGATTGAAAAATTTTACGGAGTTTTTATGTCAATGAGTTGTAGAAAGTGTCTGAAATGAACCAGACGGGAAGTGAGTTTGAACTTTAAAATGAATTCTTACTTTGCAGCAATGGAAGAGCTACCTTGCACTGTAAGGACTGATTATTGTCCTCTCATGAGTCAGAACAAAAGAAAGCCTTAAAATATAACCAAGTAATTGGTATTTCTGGTGACATATATGGGAAAATTAAGATTATATGCCGATTTCAAGAAAAACAAGGAAATAAAGGCTGAAATTTTGATTATTTAGTGAAATAGGTTACTTTTTCGCAGATGTGAAAAATGTGTCCTGAGAAAAGCCTTTTTTAAAAAACGCTTTTTACAAAAAGCGTTTTCTTTTGACATGTATTTTTTTTAATAATTTTATTATAGTTTCTAATCATATCTATTCTTTTTATACAAAAAATGTCTAGAACTACCCATAATCCTTCCTCAACCCATAAATAGGAGGATAATGCGCTTTAACGGAACCACGTCCTCTTGTATTGGCGACAATGCACATGCCAATCAAACTAAGACTCAATCAGCTTTGACATGTCAACTTTAGATGGTCAAATATTGCTAAAAAAAAGAATTATGAAAATAATGTTTAAAAATGTTTATTACTCAAAACGCAAAAAAATAAAATAAAAAGAGAGGGGTGCAACACAAGGACTTTCCAGAAGGTCACCCAGCCTAGTACTATTTTCACCTAAGCACGCTTAACTGCATATTTTTAATGGAATCCAGTGTATTAGTGTTGGTATGATCACACCCATCAATTTTTACGCAATCTATATACATAAATGTAACATCCTAAAAATAGGGGTCTGGCGTTTTGGGTTATTGCTTGTGTTGTGCTTGATGAGCTTGTTATTTGGGTGTGTTTGGGGGTCCTAAGGAGGCTCGGGTTCGAGCTCAAGTCTTGGCAAAATTTTGGTTTTGGGTACTTAAGGGAGGAAAGTTATCGAAGGCGAGACTTAAGTATAATTGGTTGTGTTTTGATAACACAAGTGAGGTGTGTGGTGTGTTGGTGATGGTGTTAAGGTGGAAGCTGGGTGGAATGGGGTTCGAATCCCACATGTTGCAAAATATGACTTTTATTTTGTGGCCAAGGTGGAGAAGAGGTGGAGTTGGCGTGGGACTCTTCTAGGAAGGATTTGAATTGGTCAAATGGGTTTGAATGGATGATAGAGAGTGGTTTGAGGAGCAAGTTGAGGAGAGAATCATGGGATTTGGTGGAGTAGGGAGTTTGGCCGAAAGTGGGAAGTGCTTGGGGGTGAAATTCGGCTAAGGGGGAGTGTAAGGTGCATATTCGGTTTCTGAGTGTTGAGTGCCGAAATTCCCTTAGGTTCTGTTCGCTGTTCTTTTTCTCCTTTTCTCCAATTAGGTGCATCTTTCTTTTGAGCCTTTCGGGACCTTTTTTGTAACACCTCTAACCCGTATCCGATGACGGGCTAAGGTTAGAGGCATTACCGACCAGATCAGAAACATCTACGGAATTCATCATATAGTCATTCATCAATATCAATCATAATGTCCCTTAAGTAGGTCATCGAGACCTAAAACATGCTTATAACCTAATCGAGACTAAATCGAAACACATACAAAATATCATGGAAAATTAAAAACTTTTCTAAATACAGGGGATACACGCCCGTGGGGGTAGGCCGTGCCTCACCCACGGCTACTAGACACACCCGTGTGTCCTCCCCGTGTTTATGTCTTATAAAACCAACACGGTGCCAAGCACACCGTGTACTATGGCCGTGTCCCTATAAGTCATATCTTGCCATTTCTCACACGACCTCTAAGCACTTGCGTGCCATGACCGTGTACTTCTTAAGCTAACTCTTGACTTTTACCCCACGGTTTGCTAAACACTTGCGTGTGCCATGATTGTGTGACATAATAGGTCACTTGCAAGACCAACAAGCCACCCATTTGGGTTTCACCTACAAGTATCACTTACCAACACATAACATGTTTATATATAGCAACTAAAACATACCCGAATTACTAACCAATCTAAACATACCAATTTGCATGACCAAAATTCAATTATGCCCAAGCATAAATCATCTATATACATACCATCTCATAACTATTTCATATATCAACTAATCATACCAAACACTTTACATATCATATTCCTTTAAGCATATTACCAAAACATAACTAGCCAAATCACATGGCTAAATTCATTTTACATCTCATATCAAGGACTAGCCTATACATGCCATATCTAGCCATATACATATTCAAAGTGTACCAAAATGATTTTAGTAGTGTGATGACGATCCTTGACGGTCCCGAGCCTTCAGTAGCTTTGACGACCTATAAACAGAGAAAACATACACACAGAGTAAGCTTTACAAAGCTTAGTAAGTCAATATATAAACAAACTTAACATGAATTGCACATAACCAAATTAATAGAATGACCAATATGGTTCTCATGACAAAATCACCTCATTCTTTCTTGAACTCATAAGCTTAGCCATAACTTTCCATATTTCCAAATCACATATCATATTTGCATCTATTTCATCTAGTCAAGAATTTACACATCATATTATCAATTTGATGTACTTATCATAATATGCTCACATGGATACTTACCTCATATACACCATTAGTATATAAGCAACATACGTGTAACAGATATTCATTCACTTAACTTATCAAAGCTCGGATTTGCTATCCGTACTACAGACTTGCCCGTTGAACCAATAGGAATCAAATAAGATACTCAAAACTCAGAATAATTGTACAATACCAACGTCCCAGCCATAGCTGAAATACTCATTCACTTTTTCATAACTTTGTTTATAACTCATCAACCACAAAGGTTCAATACATACCTTAGCTAACACGTAATTATTCAACTTCCAAGCTATTAAATGCTCGATATTACATGTCGATCATCCTTTAATATTTGTTCAACTTAATCACACACTCAGTGCTATATACACAATTGAAGCATATTAATCATCACACACTTAGTGCCTATTCTTTTAACCAACTTGTCTCGGTGTTGCACACACAGTGCCAATTCAATAAGCCAAAGCTTTCATATCATCGCTTTACCTTGATCTTGTTTCATTCTGTTTCAATTTCAGTTTCGCACACTTAGTGCCTATTCTTTTAATCGACTTGTCTCAATGTCGCACACACAGTGCCAATTCAATAAGCCGAAGCTTTCATATCATCGCACACGCAGTGCTATTCATTTCTTATAATCGCACACTTAGTGCCTATTCTTTTAATCGACTTGTCTCGATGTCACACACACAGTGCCAATTCAATAACCCGAAGCTTTCATATCATTGCACACACAGTGTATTCATTTCTTATAATCGCACACTAGGTGCCGTGATTCGTTGTCGAAACTTAAATGACATCGCACACTTAGTACATTATTACAAAACTGAACTTAATTCCGCACACACAGTGCCAATCATAAAAGCCGAAGCTTCCATTACTTCGCACACACAGTGCTATTTAACTCCATCATAATTTCAATTACGCATACTTAGTGCCTCATTTCTCAACATCATACTTGTAGCCTTTCTAATTCAATAACTATCATTCAATCCCCATCACATAGATATAATCTAACAACTTGTACTATATCCGAACTTACTTGCTATATTAAACTTATCATGGAATTTATATGCATAATCCTCTCATAAGCATCCATTATCAACGTTAGTCATATAAACAATTACAATTTCATGCAAGTACGTTTATTTGCATAGTGACTTACCTCGAATTCGTTTTATCGGTATTAAAACGGTTACTTTGTCACTTTAGCTTTCCCGTGATCTAAGTCCTTTTCCCTTGGTTTTTGATCTAAACATGTTCATAATTAACCAATTTATTCACTAATTCATTCAATTCAATCCAAACACATATTTTTAGGGTGATTTACAAATTAGACCTTACATTTGCACCTTTTATCAATTTAATCCTTTTTTCTCAAAACATCAAATTCACAAAATCAATACACAACTAAGCTTAGCCGAATATTCACACATATCATACAAGCCCATATTTTTCATCAAATTAGCAATTTAGTCCCTCAATTTTCCATTTTCACAATTTAGCCCTATTTAGCTAAATTCACCAAAACTTCAAGAACAAAACATATTTATCTAGCTCCAAACATTCATTTAACACCAAAAATCATCAAAAAGCTTAACATATCATCAATGGCATCTCACACAAACATTATTAATTGATCAAATTGAGACATGGGTTTGATAGCTCTCAAAGCAGCGATTACAAAAACGTAGAAATTATCAAAAACAGATAAAAAAACTAACCTTGAATTCAAGCTTGAACCAACCGAACCTTTAAGCTTTTATTCTTTCTTTTTTCTTTAAACCATTCGGCCAAATGGTGATAATAACCAAGTCACTTTCTTCTGTTTTCTTTTTATTGATATAATATTATAACTTATAAATTAATATACTAATTTAACATATATTATAAACTTATGAAAACATATAATTTAAATAAACATATAATATATATATATATATATATATATATATATAAGACCAAATTTAATGCCGTCCACTTCCTATAGTAATGGCTTAATTGCCATTTAAGGCCTTCAACTTTACAAAGCCACAACACTTAGGTACTTTAACAAATAGCATACAAGTTTCACATTTAATGCATTTTCATCCTTTTGTCAAATTAAACACACAGACGGACAAATTAGTTCACGGAAATTTACCACAGGCTTAATCACATATCAACGGAACTGGAAGTAATATTAAAATATTTTATGGGCTCAGATTTGTGGTCCCGAAACCACTATTCTGACTAGGGTATAAACCGGACTGTTACATTTTCTTTGTCGAATTTCTGAGTTCTTTTTCTCATATTGTTGTGCCGAAACTCACTTTCCATTTCTCTTCTTTTTGGCATTTCTTTTCTTCCACTCCATCCACACTTTAGCCGAATCTCTCTTTTCCATCTCCTATTATTTGTTTTCTCCACCAATAGCCAAGCCTCCCTTGTTATTCCATTTTGAATCAGCTTCTCTCTTGTGTGTTCACCATAGCCGAATCTTGTTCTTTTTTGCTTCTTTACTTTTCTCCATTTACCGAACTTCTATTCTTTTTCCCAATCTGAATTGGTGTTTCTCTTTTGTTGCTATTAGCTGAACATCAAAAAGCAAAGTACTTGGGTCTCTTTTGTCTGCCGAAAGTCCCTCTTCATTCTGTTTTTGCTAGTTGCATGGTAATAGGTTCTTCTCTTTATATGTTCTTCTTCTCTTCTCTCTTCTAAAGAATCGAAACAGTTATATTTTAACTCTTTTCATTAGGGTCGAATCGGAATACTCCTTTCCACTCTGAATCGTGGTTGTTCCTTCGTAGAAGTCGGAACCCTTGTGGGTCAGTGGCCGAGTCAGGGGCACCTTGGTAAGTTTAACCATGGTCGAATAGGGAAAAGGATGGGTGCCCTTCATTCATGATTCATTTGGTCGAGGGGCCGTTTCTTCATTATTTTGGAACATCATTTCTAACTCGTGATTTTATTTAGGGACTCAACCTAATAACCGAAGGGAGTAACCAATATTCTTGTATAGTAAAGAAGTGTCATTTTTCTTGGTGCGTAATCTCGAGGAGTCTATCTACGTTCATATCAGGTGTGTAATCTCACACCTTTATTCATTTTTGTTTTGTATTACATGTGTCGGCTAAAAGCTGAAATACCTTTAATGGGTAAGCAGTTGAGATATCTTAGTGGGTGAGGTTGGAGATAAATCAGGTGAGTACATTTACGGTTATACCCTCTTAGGTAGATTAGCATCACTGTGTGTATTCTGAGTATCTGACATATCGGTATATTCATGCATACACTAAATTATTATGACATGATATGTTGCATGGGATTGGGATATTGATGATCGGGAAAGTGAAATTCGGTGGCTCTGCCACATATTTCGGTGACTCTGTCACATTCTGTCAGGTGGCTAAGCCACGTATATTCAGTTAGTCTGGTGGCACTACCACAAATTCGGCGATGAGCAGCGTGACTGCCATCGAGGTGTGTAGTGGATGGAGGGTTGATTATAGAAATCCCCACAGGTGTGTTTTGGCTGGTACGGGTGGTGTGTAGCGGATGGATTACTAGGCTGGGCTGGGTTGCCTTGCATACATTATCTACTTTACCATGTGAATAGAGGCTCAGGCCCAGTTCGTTTCTGTATGGGTTAAGGCCCAATCTGCTTCTGTGGGCTTAGGCCCAGTATTGTCCGAATGGGGAATTACACACTGAGTTCTCGTAACTCACCCCTCTGCTTTAATTTTGTAGGTAATCCCCAGCATTGAGGATTTGGAGCCGAGGTGGACTCTGTGGTGGCCATACGTCATGACCTTTGTAAATTTCGTTTTACTTTGCTTTAAATTTTATTTTGATTTGGGTTTAAAGTTTTGTAATAAGGCCTTTGGGATTTTATTTTGGTTTAAACTTTTAATTCGATTACTATTTATTATGATATGCTTTAATATGGGGGTTTTCCTAAAACATTAATAACTATTTTCAAAAATACCACGTCTTTGTAATTCAATGAAACTTGTTTTCTTTAATAAACCAAGATTTCAATAAAGGTAATAGCAACGTTTTTATGATATCACCTTAAAAGCAAATATGAATTTCAATAACAACAAAGTTTGAGTTTTTCAAGAAAGAGACGCAACATTTTCAAAGAGAACGCGGTTTTAAACAACTTATCCATGTGACATGCTAAATCTGGTCGTAACATCTGGGCTGGGTTTAGGGTGTTACAATAAAGGTTACCCCTTATCGCACTTGCGCCTCGAATTTGAATAAAATATAATGAAATAATGTTTAAAAATATTTCTTTCACAAAACACAAATAAAAAAAAATTACGCAAATAATGTTTAAAAAGGTTTATTTCGCAAAATGAAAATAAAAAAGATTTAAATAATGTTGACTTCCCAGGAAGGAGGTCACCCATCCTAGTACTACACTTACCCAAGCACGCTTAACTACAGAATATTAATGGGATTCGATGCATTAGTGCTAGTATGATCGCACCCATCAATTATTGTGCAATCTATTTACTTAAAGACTACCCTCTATCGCACTTGCGCCTCAAATTTGAAAGCAATTACAACAAAATAATGTTTAAAACAATTTATTTCACAAAACGCAAATAAAAAAATAAAATAGAGGAGAGCAACACGAGTACTTCTTAGGAGGTCACCCATCCTAGTACTACTTGCGCCAAAACACACTTGACTAGAGTTTTGGTAGGATTCGGTGCATTAGTGTTGGTATGATCACACCAATCAATTCTTGCGCAATCTATTTACATAAAGACTACCCCTTATCGCACTTGTGCCTCGAATTTGAAAGCAACTATAACAAAAAAATGTTTAAAAATATTTATTTCGCAAAACGCAAATAAAAAAATAAAATAAGAAGGATTGCCAAGGACTTATTAGGAGGTCACCCATCCTAGTACTACTTTCATCCAAGCATGCTTAAGTGTAGAGTTTTGATGGGATCCGGTGCATGTGTTGGTATGATCACACCCATCAATTCCAGTGTAATCTATTTACATAAAGGTTATCCCTTATCGCACTTGCACCTCGGATTTGAATGCAAATTTGACCAGATAGTTTAAAAAGATTTATTTCGTAAAACTCAAATAAATAAATAAAAAGAAGAAAAGAATTACGCAAATAATGTTTAAAAAGGTTAATTTTGCAAAATGCAAATAAAAAAAAATAAATGAGAGGGGTGCAACACGAGGACTTCCCATGAGGTCATCCATCCTAGTACTACTCTCGCCAAAGCACGATTCACTGTGGAGTTATGATGAGATTCATTTCATTATTGCTGGTATAATCGCACTCGTCAATTCTTGCATTAATCTATTTTCATAAAGGCAACCCCTACTCGCAGTTGCGCCTCAAATTTGAAAGAAAATTAGACCAAATAATGTTTCAGACAATTTATTTCGCAAAACGCAAATAATTAATTAAATTAATGATGTTTAGAAAACACAACTAAAAAGTTTATATAAAATAAGATGGGTGCAAACATGAGGACTTTCCAAGAGGTCACCCATCCTAGTACTACTCTCACCCAAGCACGCTTAATTGTGGAGTTCTGTTGAGATCCATTGCATTAGTGTTAGTATGACCACACCCCACATATCTTGCACAATCATTTCACATAAAGGCTACCCCTTATAGCACTTGCGCCTCGAATTTGAATGCAAATTTAACCAAATAACGTTTCAAAAGATTTCTTTCGCAAAACGCAAATAAATAAATAAAGTTTAGAAAACGCAAATAAATAAAAAAATGTAAAGCGTACAACACGAGGACTTACCAGGAGGTCACCCATCCGAGTTCTACTCTCACCCAACAATGCTTAACTGCAGAGTTCTGATAGGATACGATGCATTAGTGCTGGTATGATCGCACCTGTTGATTCTTGCGCAAGTGATTTACATAAAGGCTATCCCTTAACGCACTTGCGCCTCGAATTTTAATGCAAATTTGACCAAATAACATTTTAAAATATTTATTTCAAAAGACACAAATAAATAAATAAATAATGTCTAGAAATGGTTTATTCCACAAAATAGAAATAAAAAAAATCAAATGTGAGGGATGCAACATGGGGACTTCCGAAGACGTCACCCATCCTAATACTAATCTTTCCCGAGCATGCTTAACTGCAGTGTTTTGATGGAATCTGATGTATTAGTGCTGGTATGATCATGCCCGTCAATTCTTACGCAATCTATTTACATAAAGGCTGCCCTTATCGCACTTGTGCCTCGAATTTGACTGAAAATTCAACAAAATAATGTTTCAAATTATTTATTTTTCAAAACACAAATAATTAATTAAATTCATGATGTTTAGAAAACGCAACTAAAAAAATTATATAAAATAAAATAGGAGGGTTGCAACATGAGAACTTCCTAGGAGGTCACTCGTCCTAGCACTACTCCCACCCAAGCTCGGTTAATTGCGGAGTTCTGTTGAGATCCGCTGCATTAGTGCTGGTATGATTGCACTCATCAAATCTTGCGCAATCATTTTACATAAAGGCTACTCCTTATTGCACTTGCGCCTCGAATTTGAATGCAAATTTGACCAAATAACGTTTCAAAAGATTTATTTTGCAAAATGCAAATAAATAAATAATTAAATAATGTTTAGAAAATGCAAAAAAAAAATAGTAAGGGGTGCAACACTAGGACTTCCTAGGAGGTCACCCATACTAGTTCTACTCTCACCCAAGCATGCCTAACTGCGAAGTTCTGATAGGATCTGGTGCATTAGTGTTGGTATAATCACACCCGTCAATTCTTGCGCAATTTATTTACACAAAGGCTACACCTTATCGCACTTGTGCCTCGAATTTGAATGCAAATTTGACCAAATAATGTTTCAAAAGATTTTTTTTTGAAAAACGCAAATAAATAAATAAATAAAGTTTAGAAAACACAAATAAAAAAAATGAAAGACGTGCAACACGAGGACTTTCCAGGAGGTCACCCATCCTAGTTCTACTCTCGCCCAACCATGCTTAACTATGGAGTTCTGATGGAATATGATGCATTAGTGCTGGTATGATCGCACCTGTCAATTCTTATGCAATTGATTCACATAAAGGCTACCCCTTATTGCACTTGCGCCTCGAATTTTTGAATGTAAATTTGACCAAATAACGTTTCAAAAGATTTATTTCAGAAAACAAAAATAAATAAATAAAGTTTAGAAAGGTATATTCCATAAAACAAAAATAAAAAAATCAAATGTGAAGAGCGCAACATGAGAACTTCCGAAGAGGTCACACATCCTAGTACTAATCTTGTCCAAGCACACTTGACTGCAGTGTTCTGATGGACTCCGGTGCATTGTGCTGGTATGATCACACCCGTCAGTTCTTGCACAATCTATTTACATAAAAGCAACCCCTTATCGCACTTACGCCTCGAATTTGAATCCAAATTTGAAAAAATAACGTTTCAAAGGATTTATTTCAGAAAATGCAAATAAATATTTGAATAAATGATGTTTAGAAAATGCAACTAAAAAATTATATAAAATAAAATGTGGGGTGGAACATGAAGATGTCATAGGAGGTCACCCATCCTAGTCCTACTCTCACCCAAGCGCGCTTAACTACGGGGTTCTGATGGGATTAAATGCGTTAGTGCTGGTACGGTTGCACTCGCCAATTCTTGCGCAATCTATTTACAGAAAACCTCCTCTTTATCACACTTGCGTCTCGAATTTCATTGCAAATTTGACCAAATAATGTTTCAAAAGATTTATTTTGCAAAACACAAGTAAATATTTAAATAAATGATGTTTAGAAAAGGAAACTAAAAAATGAAAAAATTATATAAAATCAAATGTGAGGGGTGCAACAAGAAGACTTCCTCTCGCCCAAGCACGCTTAACGACAAAGTTTTGATTGGATTCGGTGCATTACTATTGGTATGATCATAGCAATCAATTCTTGCGCAATCTATTTACATAAAGGTTACCCTTTATCGCACTTGCGTCTCGAATTTAATTACAAATTTGACCAAATAACATTTCTACCCCCTATCGCACTTGTGCCTCGCATTTGAATGCAAATTCGACCAAATAAAGTTTCAAATGATTTATTTCGCAAAATGCAAATAACTAATTAAATAAATGATGTTTAGAAAACGTAACTAAAAAAATTATATAAAATCTAATGGGAGGGGTGCAACACGAGGGCTTCCGAGAAGATCATCCATCCTAGTACTACTCTAACCAGAGCACGCTTAACAACGAAGTTCCGATGGGATCCGGTGCATTAGTTCTGGTATGATCGGACCCGTGAATTCTTATGCAATCTATTTACATAAAGGCTACCCCTTATCGCACTTGCGCCTCAAATTTGAATGCAAATTCGACCAAATGGAATTTCAAATGATTTATTTTGCAAAACACAAATAACTAATTAAATAAATGATGTTTAGAAAACGCAATTAATAAAAATTATATAAAATAAAATGGGAGGGGTGCAACACGAGGACTTCCCAGCAAGACACCCATCCTAGTACTACTCTCACCCAAGCACTCTTAGCTGTCGAGTTCTGATGGGATCCGATGCATTAGTGCTAGTATGATCGCACCCTTTAATTCTTGCATAATTTGTTTACATAAAGGCTACCCCTTACCGCACTTGCGCCTTGTATTCGAATGAAAATTCGACCAAAGAATGTTTCAAATGATTTATTTCGCAAAACACAAATAACTAATTAAATAAATGATGTTTAGAAAGCGCAAATAAAAAAATTATATAAAATAAAATGGGAGGGGTGCAACACGGGGACTTTCTAGGAGGTCACCCATCCTAGTACTACTCTCACCTGAAAACACTTGACTGCAGAGTTCTGATGGGGTCCGGTGCATTAGTGCTGGTATGATCGTACCCGTCAACTGTTGCGCAATCTATTTATATAAAGGCTACCCCTTATCACACTTGCGCCTCGAATTCGAATGCAAATTTGACCAAATAATGTTTCAAATGATTTATTTCGTAAAACGCAAATAACTAATTAGTTAAACAATGTTTAGAAAATGCAACTAAAAAATAATAATATGAAATAAAATGGGAGGGGTGTAACATAAGGACTTCCCAGGAGGTCACCTATCCTAGTATTACTCCTACCCAAGTACAGTTGAATGCAGAGTTCTAAAGGTATCCAGTGCATTAGTGCTAGTATGATCACACTTGTCAACTCTTGCGCAATCTATTTATATAAAGGCTACCCCTTATTGCACTTGCACCTGCAAATTTGACCAAATAACGTTTCAAATGATTTATTTCGCAAAACACAAATAACTAATTAGTTAAACGATGTTTAGAAAATGCAACTAAAAATAATAATATGAAATAAAATGGGAGAGGTGTAACACAAGGACTTCCCAGGAGGTCACCCATCCTAGTATTACTCCTACCCAAGTACACTTGAATGCAGAGTTCTAAAGGTATCCAGTGCATTAGTGCTGGTATGATCACACTCGTCAACTCTTGCGCAATCTATTTATATAAAGGCTACCTCTTATCGCACTTGCACCTGCAAATTTGACCAAATAACGTTTCAAATGATAACGAAAATAACTAATTAGTTAAACGATGTTTAGAAAATGCAACTAAGAATAATTATATGAAATAAAATAGGAGAGGTATAGCACGAGGACTTCCCAAGAGGTTACCCATCCTAATACTACTCTCGCCCAAGCGCGCTTAACTGCGGAGTTATGATGGGATTCGATGCATTAGTGTTGGTATTGTAACACCCCAAACCCGGACAAGACACCACGTCCGAATCTGGTATGTTACGGGGAAACATGTTTGTGAGAGGTTAAATTTTTCGTTAAAAGCCGAGTGAAAACATAGTGTATTTTGAAGACAATTTGAGTAGACTTGTTTGAAATCAGATAGTGTATTTGAAACCCGGAGATTTTGAAATCTTAACTGAATGTGTGGTTAAACGAGTTTAAACCATTTAAACCTTAATAGTTTCTTAGTGTTACTTAAAACCTTTTAGACTTAGGAGTAATACAAGTTTGATTTGAAAATCATTTGAATTTGCTTACTATAAAGACATAGTGTGATACCCGATGGTATGGTTTAAAACACATTGCGTTATAATTTTGAAATCATTATCTTTCCAAGTTTTAGTAAAATTCATACCAACTTGTTTTGTTAAGGCATATTAAAATCTAATTAAAACATAAACATCACAAAACATAAATTAAAGGCCTTTTACAAATCCAATATAAAACCCAAGTAAAGTAAATAAGCTAAAGTACCCAGTTCAATAGTCGAGCAACACTTTTATTAAAGCATGGCATGTGCACCTCGAGTCCATTCCGGCTCCATGTCCGCGTCTACGAGTCACCTGAAATGTCAAAGGAGAGGGTGAGTCGAGTGACTCAGTGTGTAAATCCCGCTCCCGAAGAACAACATGCTAACACACATCATACAAAGCAACATAATTAATGCAACCCGATCCTAACCATCCATATCGCCTTTTCTACCCCGTGTGGTACCAAACCACTGGTGGTGCCAAACCACTGGTGACATATAGTCACAATGTGTTACCAAAACACTGGTGTCCCAAAGACACAATATCCGTCAATGTGGTACCAAACCCTTTGGTGTCCCAAAGACACAATTGTGCTACTAAAGCTTGGTGACCAAAGTCACAAATCCAATGATGGGGCCAACCCATCGTGTGATACCAATCACTAGCAGAGGCGATCCCATATCTCATGTGGGGCCAACCCACGGTGGTTAAACCACAGGGACAAGTCGCAATGAGGTGCCAAACCTCGGTGTCCCAAAGACACAATTGTGCTACCAAAGCACTTGGTGACCGTAGTCACAAATGCATTGATGGGGCCAACCCATCGTGTGATACCAAATCACTAGCGTCAATCCCATATCTCACAAGTGGGGCCAACCTACGGTGGTGTTAACCACGAGGGACGAGACGCCGAGGCACCAAACCTCTGGAGGTGCCAAACCTCCGTGACCCAAAGTCACAAAGTGTGTTACCAAAACACCGGTGCTCGTCAAGACAAAATATCACCGCTCCCTCCACTCGTATCACCCATCAACATACCACACTCATGTAATCATGCATATCATATAATCATGCATATCATGCTAATATGTCTAATCTCATATCCCATGTCACATATATCCACGACCATGGTATCATATAGATCATCATAAACTCATAATAATAATCTTGACCTACCCGAGTCCGAATCATACCCATTAGGTATCATATCAATCATCACTGTTTCATTAATCATCACACGGGTTATCAATCATATTACTAAATGAAGTGTGTTAGTTTACACACCGGTAAATACGAGTCTAGAATCCAACGAAAATGATCTAAGTCCTCAATTACTAGATCCTTTTAAGATGATTTGGTTTCTACCAAATCCGAATCACCCAATGATTCTCCTTAGCAATCGGCTACACCCTAAAAGATGAACAGTTAATCTTTTGTTACCTTTGCCTTAATCGAACCTAAAAGATTGAAATAATAACAATACCATGTACTTACCCTACTTACCAATCGATTAACAAAGAATAACGATTCCCTTGCTTGCTTTCACACTCCAAAGACCCTATAACAAAGAGATTAGAATCCTTCCGGCATGACCCTTTTCGCCCTTAATCAACCAACCTTGACAAAGTATAAGGAGAAAGGAGATGACCATTCGACCAAGGACTTACCAATTCCAACCGATGGAAGGAAGGCCTCCAAACACCAACGATACTCGGCCAAGACAACCACTAGAAGAGGGATAGATTCGCCAACACCTTGATCAAAAGAAGGAAAGAATTCACCAACCAAAACACTAAGAGAAGGGAGGTATTCCGCTTAAAACTCGTAAGTACAACAGAGAAAATGGTTTAAGAGATGAGAAGGAATCGGCCAACAAATGAGAAGGGTTGACTTGAGTGCTTAACACCCCTACTTTCGACTTTGTACAATTAAAGAAAGAGAAAGAAAATGTGAGAAGAAGGGATATAGGTTTGACACACAATTGAAAAAGAAAAAGTGATGAATGAGCACATTCGGCTATCAAGGAGTTTGAAGAAAAATAAAACAAATTCGCAACTAGGCTTTGACTCACGAAGGAAAGATGGAGGAATTTACTTGGAAAGTTTAAACTTGCTTTTGAGAGAAGAAGAATTTGGTTTACAAAAGAAGAAATGGGAAAAGGAAATGTTTTTTAGAGGCTTGAGTTTGGCCCAATAGATGAAAGAAAGAACAACAATGAGAGAATTTCTACAAAGGAAATTGGTTTGTTTTTTGACAAAAGAGAGGACTTTAGCTTACCAAAATGACCGAAAAATGCACCAAAGATGCAAAGGCATATTGGCCTTCCCTCTCCCACACTAAGCCGTCACTTTCCCTCCAACTCCCCTAAATTTTGGCCACAATCCCCAAAGCTCCCATTCACTCATTTGAAATGAGTGGACCAAGTCCTCCTCCACACTTTGCTCTCCACCATCCAAGTCACCACTTGACCAAGTCCAAGGTGGAGTTTAAATCACCCACAACTCCTCCCTCCTATGCCGTCCAAAATAAGTGACAAAAGGGACTCTCTTGCTTGAACTCTGGACCTCCCTCACATGTGGATGACGCCACACCAAGCTCCTCCCTTACCACTCGCCCACTCTTCACTTGTGCAATAAAATACCAAAGAAAACCCTTATACCCTAGCTCCAACAGCTCCCCTGACTTGACACCCAAAAACCAAAATTTTCCCATTCACTCAGGCACACTCCTAGGCTACAATTAAGCCCCTAAAACACCGAAATAGCAACACAGCACACTAAACACATGCAATAACATGCAGCAACAAAATAGCCCCTAACCCGGGATATTACAGTTCTACCCCCCTTAAAAATAATTTCGACCTCGAAATTACCTGATCAAAAGAGTTGCGGGTATTGCTGTCTCATCATATCCTCGGGTTCCCACGTAGCTTCTTCTACGCCATGATTCCGCCAAAGAACCTTAACCAAAGGCACGGACTTCTTACGCAGAACCTTCACATCCCGATCTAGAATCTGCACAGGTTCTTCTTCCATGGACAAGTCTGGATTTACCTCGATCTCTTCTACTGCCACCACATGTGACGGATTTGAACGATAACGCCGAAGCATCGATACGTGAAAAATGTCGTGAATCTGACTAAGCTCATTGGCAACTCAAGCGATCGCCCTTTGGTCTAACTCGTCTCAATACCTTATACTGCCCAATAAACCTCGGACTTAGCTTGCCTTTCCTTAGAACCTCAACACCTTCTTCCAAGGTGAGACCTTGAGAAACTTCGATCCCCGCAAACTCTATATCTCTTCGCTTAAGATCGGCATAGGACCTGGCAGTGTCAAGCCTCCTTCAATCGAGCACTGAATTAACTTAACCTTGTCTTGATCTCGACAACCAACTCTGGTCCTAACAAGCGGCGTTCACTTAGCTCATCCAACAAGTAGGTGGCGACACTTCCTACCATACAACACCTCATATGGTGCCATCTTGATGCTCGCTTGGTAGCTGTTGTTGTAAGCGAATTCAGCTAACGGTAGATACTCCTCTCAGCTACCCCTGAAGTCCAAAACACATCCTCGAAGCATGTCCTCCAATATCTGTATAACTCTTTCCGACTGCCCGTCAGTCTGCGGATGAAATGCCGTGCTGAAATCTAACCGTGTACCCAGAGCCTGATGCAAAGCCTTCCGGAACCTTGGCGTGAATCAGGGGTCCCTATCAAGAGATGATCGTCACGGGCACCCGTGCGATCTCACAATCTCGACACATACTGACTTCGTCAACCTCAAGTGAGTAATCCACCTCACAGGAATAAAGGGAGCGGATTTAGTACCGATCCACAACTACCCAAATGAATCCTTCTTACTCGGTGTAGCGGTAATCCATCGACGAAATCTATAGTTATCCTTTCCCACTTCCACTGTGGAATCTTCCTTTGGTCAAGCAACCCAGATGGTGGCGATGCTCACCTTGACTCTGCCGACATGTCGGACACTTTCCTACAAACTCTGTCACCTCCTTTTTCGAGACCCTACCACCGAAGCATTCCTCGAGATCCTTATACATTTTGCTACCTCCGGGATGCATAGCGTGAGAAATGCTATGAGCATCTGAAGAATCTTTTGCCTCAATTCAGCATCTCTCGACATACAAGCCTTCCACGGAAACACAGAACCCCATCATTAGACAAGCTATACCCTTCAACCCATCACTGCTTTGAGTCTTCTGCGCTCTCAAAACCTCATCTAACAATTGCTTTTCTCTGATCTGCTCCACCCAAGTAAGCTTAACTGCGAGCTTACGCGAGAATACTCCCGTCGTCGTACAAACTCAAGTGGGCAAACAACGCTCTTAAATCCGAAACAACCTTACGGCTCAACGCGTCTGCCACGACGTTAGCCTTACCCGGATGATACTCAATTGAGCAATCGTAGTCTTTCAGCAGCTCAATCCATCGGCGCTGTCTCAGATTCAAGTCTTTCTGAGTCAGAAGGTACTTCAGACTCTTATGGTCCGTGTAGACTATCGATCTCTCTCCGTACAAGTAATGCCTCCATATCTTTAAGGCAATACTACACCATAAGCTCCAAATCGTGCGTGGGATAATTGATCTCATATGGCCTCACCGTCGGGATCGTAAGCCACAACCTTCCCTTCTTGCATCAGCACACAACCCAAACCCGTATGTGATGCATCGCAGTACACTGTAAATTCCTTACCAGCCTCAGGTTGAATCAGAACCGGAGCTTCAGTCAAAATCTTCTTCAACTTGTCGAAGCTCTCCTGTTGTTTCTCAGTCCAAATAAACGGAACTCCCTTTCTCAATAATTTGGTCATCGGTGCTGCAATTAACGAGAAACCCTCTACAAATCTTCGGTAGTATCCTGCCAACCCTAGAAAACTCCGAATCTCCGCTACTGACTTAGGCGGCTTCCAATCCAAAACCGCTTCTACCTTGCAGGGGTCCACTCTAATCCCCTCAGCCGACACTACATGACCCAAGAATGTCACCTCTACGAGCGAACTCGTATTCTTGAACTTAGCAGAAATTTGTTTCTCCCTTAGAATCTGCAATACCACCGTAAATGAGCATCATGCTCTTCCTCGATCCTTGAGTATACCAAGATGTAAATCGATAAAACTACCACGAACCGATCTAGGTAATCTTGTTGGAACACCCTATTCATCGATCCATGAAAGGCGTCGGTCGTTAGTCAACCCAAACAAGCATAACTAGGAACTCAAAATGCCCATCGAGAAATGAAATGCCGTCTTACAGATATCGCCTCTTTTACCTTCAACTGGTGATACCCAGACCTTAGGTCGATCTTCGAGAAAACCGACGCCCCCTTCAGCTGATCAAACAAGTCATCTATCCGAGGCAGTGGATACTTGTTTTTAATCGTCGACTTATTGGTTAGCGATGAGTCTATGCACATCCGCATAGTACTAGTCTTTCTTCTTTACAAAATCAAGCGCTCCCCATGGTGAAATGCTTGGCACGATAAAACCTCGGTCCAACAATTCTCAGATCGAGCCTTAAGCTCCACTAACTCCTTAGGTGCCATCACATGCGGAGCAATAGATACAGTGCGATTAAGATAATGAGATCTATCCGAACTCTACCTCCCGTCCGGTGGCAAACAGGAAGCTCCTCGAAGCACATCCACAAATTCCCTAACTGTCAGAACCATCTCCACAGACTCCTTAGTCTCCAAGGCATACACATGAACCACATACGCTACGGCCCTTCGACCATTTTCTCGACTTTGGGCGAGATACCACATTGGATGATAGTTTCTCCTATTACCGATCGAACCACTTCATCACCCTCGGTGTGCTCGAGAACCATGCGCTTAGCAGCGCGATCCAACTTCTTTGATACTTACCCGGCCCGGTCCATTCCGAGAATTAGATCGAACTCCCGAATGGCGGTTCCATCGATCGACCTCAAATACTACCCTTGGAGTTCTAGGGTACCTCTCAAACAGTTTATCTACTACTACGAGTGACCTAGAGGGCTAATCACGGTCATCCGCCTAGAAGATATCTCGAGTCTAAATCCATTGTCTCTACTATACTCGGCAACATAAGAGTCGTAGAACCCACATCAATTAAAGCGGTATAAGGAGAACCAAAAATCAAAAAGCGTCTGGGTTATGACGTCCGGTGCGTCGCGCCTCCTCTCGGCGCCTCGCAAACATATACCAATCCAGTATGTCGGCCTCGAACTACTGCACCTCGCCGGTGCTCCACGGCCCAGACCGAACTATTACCCTCTACGCCATTACCTCGGCCCTCTGCGGGGCCTATTATTCTGTCTTGATTACATTACGATTCTCTGGTGAATTCTAGCTAACTACGGCGACGGTCCCTCACTTTCGGTGAGTCCAATGAGCCACACTCAAAAGCGACCTCGCCATCGGTCCAACATCCTCCCGGTGAGCCTTTCCTGGCGGTTACATGCTGCGGCGGTCCCGCCTAGCGAACAACAAACCTACCCGACTGATTCGGCCCACTAGGTCTAGCCCTTTTCTGCTGATTACCCGATGACCCAGAAGATCCAAAACTCCTTTTGTAATGGTTTCTATCCATACCCTGCCTCACAGACTCTTTAATGCCCCGGCAACCTTCGCCTTTTCAACTAGGCGCAAATTCACGCTCCTTTGGCGCAATTATCAACCTTAGTTCGTCTCGCAGGCCATCCTCGAAACGAACACACCTCTCATGCTCAGTAGCCACCATACCCCTGGCATACCGACTCAGCCTCAGAAACTCTGCCTCGTACTCCGACACAGATTTGCTCCCCTGGACTAACCTCAGAAATGCTTTCCTCTGCTCATTTATGTAGTTAGCTCGACGTACTTTTCCGATAGCGGCGAAAATAGTCCCATGTCGATCTTCCATTGCGGTATTTATCACGGACCGTGAGCCACCACCGGTATGACTCATCCGAGAAGTGATACGATCCTTCAACTTTTCTTCCGCGGTCGGTCTAGATCATCCATGATCCGCTCTGTCGCTTCACCAATACTCGGTAGTCTTTGGGAGCAACACCAGAACACCCGAAGAACTTCACCCATTTGCCCAAGTCGCTCAGTACGATTTCCTAGCTCCTACGCCTCCACCTACTCCAGCTACTCTTTCTAAAACTGCGCAGACGCCTTTGTGACCTTTGCATCATCGCCAAGTATGCTCTCGAACTCACCACCTCCGGTGGTATGAATCCAAGTACCTCATTCTCTCGAACCACGCCTTGAGAACCTACGGGCGTAAAAGCGATCATCCCTCTGCGACCACGTCCACGACCACGTCCACCTCGGGTACTCATGACTAAATCTCGTCTGATTAAAGAATTTTATGTATCAGTCATTATTCCACTATTTTTAAAGCAAAGTTTTATGAATATTAAAGAGACTTTGTTTTCGCGAGTCCACAGAATCCTATCAGTTTCAGTCTCTAAAGTAATCTTACTATCACTAGCCATTCAATCATATCAATTAATATCACAACCAATAGTGCGGTACTTACTCAGGCGGGGACCGGTGCTTAGGAGACTTCGGTGTCATGCCTTTCAAACCATACTTTAAAACAGAATACTTAAAAACTATAGTTTTAAAACATTTTAGGCCTCGGGCCCACAGTGAGCTTTTAAACTTGGCTCTGATACCACAAATGTAACATCCCAAACCCGGACAAGACACCACGTCCGAATCTGGTATGTTACGGAAAACATGTTTGTGAGAGGTTAAATTTTTCGTTAAAAGCCGAAAGTGAAAACATAGTGTATTTTGAAGACAATTTGAGTAGACTTGTTTGAAATCGGATAGTGTATTTGAAACAGGAGATTTTGAAATCTTAACTGAATGTGTGGTTAAGCGAGTTTAAACCATTTAAACTTTAATAGTTTCTTAGTGTTACTTAAAACCTTTTAGACTTAGGAGTAATACAAGTTTGATTTGAAAATCATTTGAATTTGCTTACTATAAAGACATAGTGTGATACCGATGGTATGGTTTAAAAACACATTGCGTTATAATTTTGAAATCATTATCTTTCCAAGTTTTAGTAAAATTCATACCAACTTGTTTTGTTAAGGCATATTAAAATCTAATTAAAACATAAACATCACAAAACATAAATTAAAGGCCTTTTACAAATCCAATATAAAACCCAAGTAAAGTAAATAAGCTAAAGTACCCATTCAATAGTCGAGCAACACTTTTATTAAAGCATGGTATGTGCACCCCAGTCCATCTCGGCCCCATGTCCGCGTCACGAGTCACCGAAATGTCAAAGGAGAGGGTGAGTCGAGTGACTCGATGTGTAAATCCCGCTCTAGAAGAACAACATGCTAACACACATCATACAAAGCAACATAATTAATGCAACCCGATCCTAACCATCCATATCGCCTTTTCTACCCGTGTGGTACCAAACCACTGGTGGTGCCAAACCACTGGTGACATATAGTCACAATGTGTTACCAAAACACTGGTGTCCCAAAGACACAATATCCGTCAATGTGGTACCAAACCACTGGTGTCCCAAAGACACAATTGTGCTACCAAAGCACTGGTGACCAAAGTCACAAATCCAATGATGGGGCCAACCCATCGTGTGATACCCAATCACTAGCAGACGATCCCATATCTCATGTGGGGCCAACCCACGGTGGTTAAACCACAGGGACAAGTCGCAATGAGGTGCCAAACCTCTGGTGTCCCAAAGACACAATTGTGCTACCAAAGCACTGGTGACCGTAGTCACAAATCTATTGATGGGGCCAACCCATCGTGTGATACCAAATCACTAGCGTCAATCCCATATCTCACAAGTGGGGCCAACCCACGGTGGTGTTAACCACAGGGACGAGACGCTGAGGTACCAAACCTCTGGAGGTGCCAAACCTCTGGTGACCCAAAGTCACAAAGTGTGTTACCAAAACACTGGTGCTCGTCAGCACAAAATATCACTGCTCCCTCCACTCGTATCACCCATCAACATACCACACTCATGTAATCATGCATATCATATAATCATGCATATCATGCTAATATGTCTAATCTCATATCCCATGTCACATATATCCACAGCCATGGTATCATATAGATCATCAGTAAACTCATAATAATAATACTGACCTACCGAGTCGAGAATCATACCCATTAGGGTATCATATCAATCATCACTTGTTTCATTAATCATCACACGGGTTATCAATCATATTACTAAGCGAAGTGTGTTAGTTTACACACCGTAAATACGAGTCTAGAATTCAACGAAAATGATCTAAGTCCTCGATTACTAGATCCTTTTAAGATGATTTGGTTTCTACCAAACCGAATCACCCAATGATTCTCCTTAGCAATCGGCTACACCCTAAAAGATGAGCAGTTAATCTTTTGTTACCTTTGCCTTAATCGAACCTAAAAGATTGAAATAATAACAATACCATGTACTTACCCTACTTACCAATCGATTAACAAAAGAATAACGATTCCCTTGCTTGCTTTCACACTCCAAAGACCCTATAACAAAGAGATTAGAATCCTTCCGGCATGACCCTTTTCTACCCTTAATCAACCAACCTTGACAAAGTATAAGGAGAGAAAGGAGATGACCATTCGACCAAGGACTTACCAATTCCAACCGATGGAAGGAAGGCCTCCAAACACCACCGATACTCAGCCAAGACAACCACTAGAAGAGGGATAGATTCGCCAACACCTTGATCAAAAGAAGGAAAGAATTCGACCAACCAAAACACTAAGAGAAGGGAGGTATTCCGCTTAAAACTCAGAAGTACAACAGAGGAAAATGGTTTAAGAGATGAGAAGGAATCGGCCAACAAATGAGAAGGGTTCGACTTGAGTGCTTAACACCCTACTTTCGACTTTGTACAATTAAAGAAAGAGGAAGAAAATGTGAGAAGAAGGGATATAGGTTTGACACACAATTGAAAAAGAAAAAGTGATGAATGAGCACATTCGGCTATCAAGGAGTTTGAAGAAAAATAAAACAAATTCGGCAACTAGGCTTTGACTTCACGAAGGAAAGATGGAGGAATTTACTTGGAAAGTTTCGGCTTGCTTTTGAGAGAAGAAGAATTTCGGTTTACAAAAGAAGAAATGGGAAAAGGAAATGTTTTTTAGAGGCTTGAGTTTCGGTTCCAATAGATGAAAGAAAGAACAACAATGAGAGAATTTCTACAAAGGAAATTGGTTTGTTTTTTGACAAAAAGAGGACTTTAGCTTACCAAAATGACCGAAAATGCACCAAAGATGCAAAGGCATATTGGCCTTCCCTCTCCCACACTAAGCCGTCACTTTCCCCTCCAACTCCCTAAATTTCGCCACAATCCCCCAAAGCTCCCATTCACTCATTTGAAATGAGTGGACCAAGTCCTCCTCCACACTTTGCTCTCCACCATCCAAGTCACCACTTGACCAAGTCCAAGGTGGAGTTTAAATCACCCACAACTCCTCCCTCCTATGCCGTCCAAAATAAGTGACAAAAAGGGGACTCTGCTGCTTGAACTCTGGACCTCCCTCACATGTGGATGACGCCACACCAAGCTCCTCCCTTACCACTCTGCCAGCTCTTCACTTGTGCAATAAAATACCAAAGAAAACCCTTATACCCTAGCTCCAACAGCTCCCCTGACTTGACACCCAAAAACCAAAATTTTCCCATTCACTCAGGCACACTCCTAGGCTACAATTAAGCCCCTAAAACACCGAAATAGCAACACAGCACACTAAACACATGCAATAACATGCAGCAACAAAATAGCCCCTAACCCGGGATATTACAGGTATGATTTCACCCGCCAACTCTTGTGCAATCTATTTATATAAAGGCTACCCCATATCGCACTTGCGCCTCGAATTCAAATGAAAATTCGACCAAAGAACGTTTCAAATGATTTATTTCGCAAAACACAAATAACTAATTTAAAAAAATGTTTAGAAAATGTAAATAAAAAATTATATAATATAAAATGGGAGGGCTGCAACATGAGGACTTTCCAAGAGGTCACCCATCCTAGTACTACTCTCACCCGAAAGCGCTTGACTGCAGAGTTCTGGTGGGATCCGGTGCACTAGTGCTGGTATGATTGCACCCGTTAATTCTTGCATAATTTGTTTACATAAAGGCGACCCCTTACCGCACTTGCGCCTCGAATTCGAATGAAAATTTGACCAAAGAATGTTTCAAATGATTTATTTCGCAAAACACAAATAACTAATGAAATAAATGATGTTTAGAAAACGTAAATAAAAAAATTATATAAAATAAAATGGGAGGGGTACAACACGAGGGCTTTCTATGAGGTCACCCATCCTAGTACTACTCTCAACCGATAACGCTTGACTATAGAGTTCTGATAGGATCTGGTGCATTAGTGTTGGTATGATTGAACCTGTTAATTCTTGCATAGTTTATTTACATAAAGGCTACCCTTTACCGCACTTGCGCCTCGAATTCGAATGACAATTCAACCAAAGAACGTTTCAAATGATTTATTTCGCAAAACGCAAATAACTAATTAAATAAATGATGTTATGAAAATGTCACTAAAAATAATTATATAAAATCTAATGGGAGGGGTGCAACACGAGGACTTCCGAGAAGATCATCCATTCTGGTACTATTCTCACCGGAGCACACTTAACTACAAAGTTCTGATGGGATTCGGTGCATTAGTTCTGGTATGATCGGACCCATCAATTCTTGTGCAATCTATTTACATAAAGGCTAGACCTTATCGCAATTGCCCCTTAAATTTGAATGCAAATTCAACCAAATGACATTTCAATTGATTTATTTCGCAAAACACAAATAACTAATTAAATAAATGATGTCTAGAAAACGAAATTAATTAAAATTATATAAAATAAAATGGGAGGGGTGCAACATGAGGACTTCCCAGCAAGACACCCATCCTAGTACTTTTCTCGCCCAAGCAAGCTTAGTTGTGGAATTCTAATGGGATCCGATGCATTAGTGCTAGTATGATCGTACCCGTTAATTCTTGCATAATTTGTTTACATAAAGGCTACCCCTTACCGCACTTGCGCTTCTTATTTGAATGAAAATTCGACCAAAGAACGTTTCAAATGATTTATTTTTGCAAAAAACAAATAACTAAATAAATAAATGATGTTTAGAAAACATAAATAAGAAACTTATATGAAATAAAATGGGAGGGGTGCAACACGAGGACTTTTCAGGATGTCACCCATTTTAGAACTACTCTCACTCCAAAATGCTTAACTGCAGAGTTCTGATGGGATCCAATGCATTAGTGCTGGTATGATCGCACTCGTCAACAGTTGCGCAATCTATTTATATAAAGGCTACCCCTTGTCACGCTTGTACCTCAAATTTGAATGCAAATTCGACCAAATAACGTTTCAAATGATTTATTTTGCAAAACGTAAATAACTAATTATTTAAATGATTTGTAAAAGATACAACTAAAAAAATAATATGAAATAAAATGGGAGGGATGCAACACAAGGACTTCCCAGGAGGTCACCCATCCTAGTATTACTCTCGCCCAAGTACGCTTGACTGCGGAGTTCTGATGGGATCCGATGCATTAGTGCTGGTATGATCGCACTTGTAAACTCTTGCGCAATCTATTTATATAAAGGCCACCCCTTATCGTACTTGCACCTCGAATTTGAATGCAAATTCGACCAAATAACGTTTCAAATGATTTATTTCGCGAAACATAAATAACTAATTAGTTAATCGATGTTTAAAAAAATTAGATGAAATAAAGTGGGAGGGTTGCAACACAAGGACTTCCCAGGAGGTCACCCATTCTAGTACTACTCTCGACCAAGCACACTTAATTGCGAAGTTCTGATAGGATCTGATGCATTAGTGTTGGAATGATTGCACCCGCCAACTTTTGCGCAATCTATTTATATAAAGGCTACCACTTATCGCACTTGCGCCTCGAATTCGAACGCAAATTCGACCAAATAAAGTTTCAAATGATTTATTTCGCAAAACGCAAATAACTAATTAGTTAAACGATGTTTAAAATATATATATGAAATAAAATGGGAGGGGTGCAACATGAGGACTTCCCAGTATGTCACCTATCCTAGTACTACTCTTGCCCAACCACACTTAACTGCAGAGCTCTGATGGGATCTGGTGCATTAATGCTAGTATGATTACACCCGTCAACTCTTGCGCAATCTATTTATATAAAGGCTTCCCCTTATCGCACTTGCGCCTCGAATTTGAATGCAAATTCGACCAAAATACATTTCAAATTATTTATTTCACAAAACGTAAATAACTAATTAGTTAAACGGTGTTTAAAAAAATTATATGAAAGAAAATAGGAGGGGTGCAACACGAGGACTTCCTAGGAGGTCACCCATCCTAGTACTACTCTCACACAGGCACGCTTAACTGCGGGGTTCTGTTGGGATCCGCTGCATTAGTGCTGGTATGATCGCACCCGTCAACACTTGCGTAAACTATTTATATAAAGGCTAGCCCTTCTCACACTTGCACCTCGATGTTGAAAGCAAATTCAACCAAATAACGTTTCAAATGATTTATTTCGCAAAACGTAACTAACAATTAGTTAAACGATATTTTAAAAAAATTATATGAAATAAAATGGAAGTGGTGCAACACGAGGACTTCTTAGGAGGTCACCCATCGAAGTATTACGCTCACCCAAACACACTTAACTTTGGAGTTTTGATAGGATCCAGTGCATTAGTGCTTGTATGATCGCACCCGGCAAGTCTTGTGCGATCTATTTATATAATGGCTACCTCTTATCGCACTTGCTCCTCAAATTTGAATACAAATTCGACCAAATAACATTTCAAATGATTTATTTCAAAAAACGTAAATAACTAATTAGTTAAACGATTTTTAAAAAAATTATATGAAATAAAATTGGAAGGGTGCAACACGAGGACTTCCCAGGAGGTCACCGATCCTAGTACTACTCTCGTCCAAGCACGCTTAATGGCAGAGCCCTGATGGGATCTGGTGCATTAGTGCTGGTATGATCACACCCGTCAACTCTTACGCAATCTATTTATATAAAGGCTACCCCTTATCGCACTTGCACCTCAAATTTGAATGCAAATTCGAACAAATAACATTTCAAATGATTTATTTCGTAAAACGTAAATAAATATTTAGTTAAACAATGTTTTAAAAAAATTATATGAAATAAAATGGGAGGGGTGGAACACGAGGACTTCCCAGGAGGTCACCTATCCTAGTCATATTGTCGCCCGAACACGCTTGACTATAGAGTTCTGGGGGGATCCGGTGTATTAGTGCTGGTATGATCACAGCGGTCAACTCTTACACAATTTATTTATATAAAGGCTACCCCTTATCGCACTTACGCCTTAAATTTGAATGCAAATTCAACCAAATAATGTTTCAAATGATTTATTTCGCACAACGTAAATAACTAATTAGTTAAACAGTGTTTAAAAAATTTTTATGAAATAAAATGGAAGGGGTACAAGATGAGGACTTCCCAAGAGGTCACCCATCCTAGTAATACTCTCGCCCAGGCATGCTTAACTGCAGAGTTCTGCTTGAATCTGGTGCATTAGTGCTGGTATGATTGCACCCGTCAACAATTGCACACCTGTTTATATAAAGGCTAGCCCTTCTCGCACTTGAGCCTTGAATTTGAAATTCAACCAAATAACGTTTCAAATGATTTATTTTGCAAAACGTAAATAACTAATTAGTTAAACAATGTTTAAAAAATTTATATGAAATAAAATAGGAGGGGTGCAACACGAGGACTTCCCAAGAGATCACCCATCCAAGTACTACTCTCGCCCAAACACGTTTAATTTCGAAGTTCTGATGGCATCCGGTGTATTAGTGCTGGAATGATTGCACCCGTCAACTCTTGCACAATCTATTAATATAAGGCTAACCCTTATCGCACTTGCGCCTCTAGTTTGAATGCAAATTCAGCCAAATTACGTTTCAAATGATTTATTTCGTAAAACGTAAATAACTAATTAGTAAAACAATGTTCAAAAAAATTATATGAAATAAAATGGGAGGGGTGCAACACGGGGACCTCCCAGGAGGTCACCCACCCTGGTACTACTCTCGCCCCAGCAAGCTTAACTGCAGAGTTTTGATGGGATCCGGTGCATTAGTGCTGGTATGATCGCAACCATCAACTCTTACGCAATCTATTTATATAAAGGCTATCCCTTATCGCAAATGCGCCTCGAGTTTGAATGCAAATTCGACCAAAATACGTTTCAAATAATTTATTTTGCAAAACATAAATAACTAATTAGTTAAACAATGTTTTAAAAAAATTATATGAAATAAAATTGGAGAGATGCAACCAAAGGACTTCCCAAGAGGTCACCCATAGTAGTACTGCACTCGCCCAAGCACGTTTAACTGTGGAGTTCTAATGGGATCCGATGCATTAGTGCTGGTATGATCGCACCCGTCAACTTTTGCGCAATTTATTTATATAATGGCTACCCCTTATCGCACTTGTGCCTCGAATGGCGAATTTGAATGCAAATTCGACGACATAACGTTTCAAATGATTTATTTCGCAAAACGTAAATAACTAATTAGTTAAACGATGTTTAAAAAAATTATATGAAATAAAATAGGAGGGGTGCAACAGGAGGACTTCCTAAGAGGTCACCCATCTAAGTACTACTCTCACCTAAACATGCTTAACTGTGAAGTTCTGATGGGATCCGGTGCATTAATGCTAGTATAATCACACCCGTCAACTCTTGCGCAATCTATTTATATATTGGCTACCCCTTATCGTGCTTGCGCCTCGAATGCCGAATTTGAATGCAAATTCTGTAACACCCCAAACTCAGCCCATATGTTACGACCAAATTTGGTATGCCACTGGGTGAAGTAAAATCAAGACTTAGTTATATTTATAAAAAACCGGCAATTTGAAAGATAACTTTTTTTTGATTAGTATGTGGTCTTTTGAAAACATGATGATTAGTTTAATGAAACTCCAATTTAACTTTAATATTTAAACCACCGAGGTGTTGTGTTTGATATAAACTGTAAATAATAAAATAAACCGAAGTACAACCTTGAAAGGCCTTATTACATAGCAAAATCCCAAATTAAAATAAACTTATAGAAATGCCAAAACTATAAGGAAAAGAAATCGAAAGTATGGCCTCCACGAGTCCGCCTCGGCTCCTGCATCCACGAGCTACTGCTCACCTGAAAAGTTAAGGAAAGGGGTGAGTCACCAAGACTTAGTGTGTAAAACCTCCCACATTATCCATACTGCATGAAGCCTACAGTCACACATTGGCCTTAGCCCACATATCAACATACAACGCATGAGATGCAATAAGCCCAACCCAAACCTAGTTTTTCCATCCGCTACACACCAACCCCTACCAACTAATCACACCATGGGGATTTCTACAATCGACCCTCCATCCGCTACACTCCATTATGACAGTCATGCTGCCAAGTATACACGATCACTAGGTGACCAAATAATATTTCGTGGCACAGCCACCGATCACTATGTGACCAAATAAAATATATATATATACATCGTGGCAGAGCCACCGATCACTATGTGACCAAAAATAATGTATGAACATATGTATATATATCGTGGCAAAGCCACCGATCACCACGTGGCCAATTAAGCACTTCCCCTTCATATCAAACCCATACCCATGATCTACATACAATCCTAACAATGCAACATGCTAATCATAACACATCAGTCTATCATACATACATTCGGACGTACAAAGTAACGATCTGATAGCTTACGTGCACAGCAATCCTAGCCTTACCCCTAAGGGTATCACATTGTCTACGACCCTTTTTTGGCTTTTAGCCCACTCAGCGTTAGTACAATTATAGTATAGTGTGTGAAAGTTTACACACGATAACACGTAAGACGGCGGTCTCTATGTCGACGCTATCACTAGCCAAAACGCGCTATCTACCTACTATTCTCGCTTTCAAGAGCGGCCCACAACCGGTGGCCAATCACGAACAGCAGACAACTGCAGCGTTCTTAAACTTTGGGATGGGACTACTGATCTAACCCTTCCTTCGATTTGCTGACATTCGAGTCCATGAATGACCTTGGTCAGAAGGTACTATAATGATTGCTTAACAAAGCATTAGATTAATACTCAAATAATGAAAGGAAACTGATTGAACCACTCAAGGAGAATTGAAACCTTTACCTTGAAATCTCGAAACAGTAATGCGGTTTGAAGGCTAACGATTTCTAGCTTAGAAATCTAGGCGACTAGATCTCCTTCAAATCCCGGAATACCGCCCAAAAAAACATGAGATCAGTGAAAACGTCAAACTAAAGATGGCCCTAACCACCCACTAGCCATTCGGCTTTGGCCTCAAAAGTTGAAAAAGATTACAAAAATAATAGCACAAGTCGATACTTACCTTACAGAGGATTTCGGCTACCACTTGCAAGAAGATTTGGCAATTAAAGAGGAAAATTGAAATGATGAAAGAAATAAAACCAAGCCACAAACGAGATCTAGGAGTTTTCAACTTTTAAGAAAGATCCTAAAAAAAGATGAACAAGAAAAGAGGCTAGGCGTTTTCGGATTTAGAAGAATAGAGTTGGAGTTTTTTCAATTTTTGGTAGAAAAAGAGAAAAAGAACCCTTGATTGCTAAAATTAGGAGGAAAAAAGAAGAAGAGAAAGAAACCGAAAAGCTATGCTCTAGGAAATAATGAAATTCGGCACACCCTTTACAAATGAGAATTTCGGCATACCCTTAGCCATTCAACTGATTTTCCCTTGCACACAGTCCCACATTCACCATCTCTTCCCCCTTTATCCTATCCCTCATTTTTCTCTTATCCTCATATTTCTATCTTGTGACTCAATCCACACCCACTCCTTTAGAGTCCCAGCCGAAACACCTCTCACTCCTCAGGCACATATTATAAAAAAAACACTCCTTTTTGCTTAGCATGGGATTCGAACCTGCTCCCTCCATACATGCTTGTGGCGTCACTAATCTGCTCCCTTAGTGGTGCCTCCTTGCCACTTTACCAATTGAATTTTTTTTGTGTTAACTTTTCCATTCAAGTGCACTTAAGGCCCACTTCACCTAGTTCTCCCTTTCAGTGACTAAAAATGAAATTTCTACAAAGGCTCAAACATAACCTCAAGCCTTCCCGAAAGCTCTAAACACATCAGACACACACACACATCATGGCATACATACACAACATATCACAAATGCAGAGCCCCCAATCTAGGATGTTACAAATTTGACCAAATAACATTTCAAATGATTTATTTTGCAAAACTTAAAAAACTAATTAGTTAAACGATGTTTAAAAAAATTTATATGAAATAAAATGGGAGGGGTAAGAGGACTTCCTAAGAGTCACCCATCCTAGTACTACTCGAGTCCAAGCACACTTAATTACATAGTTCTGATGGGATCCGGTGCATTAGTGCTGGTATGGTCGCACCTGTCAACTCTTGCGCAATCTATTTATATAAAGGCTACCCCTTATCGCACTTGGACCTCGAATTTGAATGCAAATTCAACCAAATAACATTTCAAATGATTTATTTAGCAAAACATAAATAACTAATTAGGTAAACGATGTTGAAAAAAAATATGAAAAAAATGGAAGGGGTGTAACACGAGGACTTCCCAGGAGGTCACCCATCCTAGTACTATTTTAGCCAAAAATGCTTAAGTGCATAGTTTTGATGGGATCTAGTGCATTAGTACTGGTATGATCGCATCCGTCAACTCTTACGCAATCTATTTATATAAAGGCTACCCCTTATCAAACTTGCGCCTCGAGTTTGAATGTAAATTCAACCAAAATACGTTTCAAATGATTTATTTCACAAAACGTAAATAACTCATTAGTTAAACGATGTTTAAAAAAAAGGTATATGAAATAAAATGGGAGGGGTGCAACATGGGGACTTCCTAGGAGGTTACCTATCCTGGTACTACTCTCGCCCAAGCATGCTTAACTGCAGAGTTCTGCTAGGATCCGGTGCATTAAGACTGGTCTAATCACACCCGTCAACACTTGTGTAATCTTTTTACATAAAGGCTGGCCCTTCTCGCACTTGCATCTCGATTTTGAAGGTAAATTCCACCAAATAATGTTTCAATGATTTATTTCGCAAAACTTAAATAACTAATTAGTTAAATGATGTTTAAAAAAAATTGTAGGAAATAAAATGGGAGGGGTGCAACATGAGGACTTCCCAGGAGGTCACCCATCCTAGTACTACTCTGGCCCAAGCACACTTGACTACAGAGTTCTGATGGGATCCGGTGCATTAGTGCTGGTATGATCGCAACCGTAAACTTTTACGTAATCTATTTACATAAAGGCTACCCCTTATCAGCCTTGAGCCTCAATTTTGAATGCAAATTTGACCAAATAATGTTTCAAATAATTTATTTCACAAAATGTAAATAACTAATTAGTGAAACGATGTTTAAAAAAATTATATGAAATAAAATAGGAGTGGTGCAACACGAGGACTTCCCAGGAGGTCATCCATCCTAGTAATACTCTCACCCAAGCATGCTTAACTACGAAGTTTTGATGGGATCCGGTGCATTAGTTCAGGTATGATTGCACCGGTCAACTCTTGCGCAATCTATTTATATAAAGTGTAACATCCCAAAAATTAGGGGGTTTGTCATATTTGTGTAATTGCATGTTATGCTAGCTCTGCAGGTTAATTGAGGGTGTTTAGGGGCTTTAGGGAGGCCTAGGGTCAAGGCCAAACCTTGGAAAAATTTTGGTATTTGGGCACTTTAAGGGAAAGGACTGTTTGAAGCAAGGCTTAAGGAAATTGTTGGTGTTTTGCTAACGCAAGGGAGCCTGTGGTGGAGTGGTGTTGGCGTCACTTGTGAAGCAAGGGAAGTGGGGTTCAAATCCCACAAGTAGCATATGGGGAGTCTTTATTTTTGTGCTTAGGAAAGGAGGAAGTTGAGCGGAGACCAAACCCTACAGGAGAGAGGGAAGAATTGGTCAAATAATTTGAATGAGTGATGGAGAGTGAATGGTGGTGTAAAATGGGGAGTGAATCAAGGGATTGAGGGGAGAGGAGTTGGTGGCCAAATTTGGGATTATGGGGGATGTGAATTTCGGCCAAAGTGGTGGCATTTTGTTAGTGCATATTCGGTCTTTGGGTGAGGGGGTGCCATTTTCTCAAAAGTGTTCTTTGAAGGAATTTTTTTTTTTTTATTCTTTGGCTAGTGCATTTTGGGTCTTTTGCTTCAACTCTTTTCTGCCGAAATCTCAATTTTTCTATTTACTTCTTCTCTTTTCTTCAATCTTTCTCCATTATTTGTGTTGCCTAAACATCTGCCCACTGAACTTTTCCCTACTCAATGTTTCAGCTTACGATTGATATTCATCTCGGTTTAAACCATCATAGCCGAATTGTGGCCCTTGTGTTTTGTTGCTTGTGCTTAATCCCTCCTTCCCATTCGACTTATCTCTAATCTAAGGTAATGGTTGTTTCTTTCTCTACTTTCTTTTTCTCTTGATCTACTCTAAAGCCGAAACTAATCTTCTCTTCTTTGTTCTATTCGGTTCTCTCTAATCAAGGTAATGTTCTTTCTTCTTTATTCTTTTTCTCTTTTCCTCTCTTTTTCCCTCTTCTAAAACTGATCCCTCATCCTGTTTCTTTTGTCTAAGGTCGAATCAATCCATTCCTTTTCTACCTTAAATCTTGTTGGTTCTTTAGTGTGGGCCAAAGCTGTGGGAGGGTTAGCATACCTTCTTGTCGTTCTTCTATCGTTGGTTTTCGATAGTTGGTTGGTAAATAGGTAACTGCCGAATGTGGGTGATGGGGATTCCATTATTCGGTTGGTTCTTACTCGAGCCGAATGAGTGTTGAGTTCTTTTGTGATCATGGTTAAGGGGTGTTTCTAACATCTATTTTTGGTGCCAAACACTGCTAGGATCTCGACGTACTTAATCAGAGGGCCAGCTAGACACTTATCCCTTGCAGTGGATTATTAGATTATTGGTAAGTGATGTAGATTGTTAATCAATCTCAATACCTGGAAGAAGTTGTATTAAGGATTTAGACTAACTGTTAGTCAATATTAATCTCAGGTATTCTGGAAATAGTGCCAGGTATCGCAAATCATAATTAGGTGTGTAATTTCACACCCCGTTGAATGATTACATGCAATGTTCTGTGAAACGACTAAAAGCCAAAAAGCTAAAAAGCCGGCAAATGTGACTACATGAGCGTGCGAGCTCTCGTAGTGGCCAACGGAGTCGCAAATGTTAGTGGTAAGTCGTTAAGAGTGTCACGAGCACTCTTGCGCTACTGAGGCTGTAACGAGCCTAATCGGGCCAAAATGGGCCAAATGGGCCCAACGGGCTATCCGGCCCACTTGGGTAAAACTTTTGAAAAATTAGCAAATGATAGGGCCGAATGCGAAATCTGTAAATATTTAACCGAAACCATGCGTTAGCCACATGAGCGTGTGGGCCTATTTGGGCCTAAAATGGATATTAGGCCCAGTAGTTTCGTAGAGACCCAAAAAGGGTTCCGTGTCGCTCGAGGCAACAGCAGGCCTTCCAAAAGGCCATTATATGCAAAATTACTAAAATACCCCTAGAGGGTAAATTACTGAAATACCCTTGGAGGGTAAATTACTAAAATACCCCTAGAGGGTAAATGATCGTTATACCCCTAGTGGTAGTTGAAATGTTATGTGTGTGATATTTATATGATTGGTTATGATTGTGACATACTGCATACACGAAATATTTATGTCACGACATTATGCATTTGGTTGGGTTTGATGATTCGGAGGAAGTATATTTTGGTGGCTCTACCACATATTCTGGTGGCTCTGCCACATATTTTGGTGGCTCTGCCACAATCTGTATAGTGGCTATGCCACGTATATTCTATTATTTTGGTGGCTTCGCCACAAATTCTGTGATTAGTAGCTTGTTTGCCTTATTGGTGTGTAGCGGATGGGTGGGTCGATTTAGAAATCCCCACAGGTGTTTTGGGTTGGTACGGGTGGTGTGTAGCGGATGGATTATTAGGTTGGGTTGCATATTCTGTTGCATTATCATGCTTATAGGGCTAAGGCCCAATTTACTTCTGTATGGGATTCAGCCCAGTCTGTTTCTGTATGGGTTTGGGCCCAGTTAATGACGGATTATGGGATTACACATTGAGTTCTCGTAACTCACCCCTCTGCTTTAACCTTGTAGGTGATCTCTAGCGATAGAGGGTTTGGAGTAGCGGAGGGCTCTGCGGTGGCCATACATTAGAGTACTTCTCACATACTTTAGTAAATTTTAAGTTGTTGCTTTATTTTAAGGATATTTTAATTTGGGATTAATATTTTGTAATAAGGCCATTGGACTTAATTTTTCTTTTAAACATTCATTTCAGATATTTTTGAACTATAAACGGTTAAACTCGAGATTTTTCCTAAAACTACAATTTTGGTTTTCAAATTATCACATTTTCACAAATCACTGAATCGTATTTTGATTGTAAGCAAAGTTTTCAACAATAACAATAACAATAAAATTTTTATAAGAAAACCATATAGACAAATCGGGTTTTCGTAAGCAACAAAGCTCGAAGCTTTCAAAAAGAAAATGAACTTTTTAACGAACGCGCAAGTTTTTATACAACCCTTCTATGTGACATGCCAGATCCGGTCATAACATCTAGGCCGGGTTTGGGGTGTTACATTTTGTGGTATAAGAGCCAAGTGGCAAAACTCGGCTGTGGAATAGGCTCGAAAATGTTTTTCAAAATTTGTTTGAAATTTGGTTTAGAAAAATATATCTTTATTGGATGTATGACACCCCGAGTCTCCAGCACCAAATTCGTAAGTCCTCTTATTTTATGTTTAATGATATGATAAAATGTCAGTAAGAGAGAAAACTTCTAGAGTCAGTAGTAGTACACTCAAACTGTTAGCTATAGGAGCTAAGACTATAGAAACTGAGACATTAGGAAATTCGATCTGCGAGAACAACTCTTATACTTGTTTTCATAAAACATTTGGTAATAAACATTGGAATTATGGACTGATTCATAAAATTCTTAATCAGATTAATACGATTCAATAATATGAGTACAAGAGGACGTGGACGTGGTACACGCGACCGTGGTAGAGGCCGAGATGCTAGGGCTGGATTCTCAGCATTAGGGCATATGCCAGAAATGGAAGCACTTACATCACCAATGACCGAAACAGGGTCTAATGATCAAAATAGGCTCTCATGACTGAACTAGAGGTGTAATATCCTGAATTATGGCCTATGCATTTTTGCTTAATAATATGAAATAGCATGATTATGAGTGTTGTGAATGTGCATTGTGAATTCTGTGAATTTTAGCGCATAGACAAATGCCTTAGAGAGTATTAGATTCTAAATCTAAAAGAGGAAGCTAAGCAGGAAGGCCTTAAAAGAAATAGTATAGGAATTGTGACACACAAACAGGCTTGGTAAAGTGGTTGCAAGGTGCCACTTAGGGCCTTTGTGAATGACGCCACTAACAGGTGCAAATGGGCCAAGGTTCGAGTCGTGTAGGAAGCTAAATGAAGCTTTTATTTTTGCGGCAATATGAGGAAGAGATGGACGGCAAGGGGAGTCTCTAAGAGGACTTTAAGATGTACTTAAATTCCCTTGGAAATTTCGGCTAAGCATAAGATAAATAAGGATTTATTTTAAATTATTTTTGTTATGATGAAGAAGAGATAAATGTGGATTATTTTTATTAAAGAGATAAAGAGAGAAAAATAGGGAATTGATAGTGTTGGCCGAATAGGGGATTCTTGGTATAGTATTTTCGGCAAGGAGGAGAGGCCAACCTTTATTCTTTCTTTTTTTTTGTTCATCTGCCGAAATCCTCTAGCAAAATTTCCCTCTTCTCTTTTAGTTTGCCAAAGCCAAAAACTCAAGCAAAGCCTAGCCGAATTCTTCACCTTTTTCCTCTTCTTTTTCATCAAAGACCGAATACCCTCCTCTCAAAACCCCACGATAGCCGATTCTTCCTAAGCCCATACTCTCTCTTTGCTTTCCCTTGTTAAAGTCGAAATCCTATAGTGTTCATCAAAAGTCAAATCGAGTGGTCAAGCATTTAGGCCATAGTAGAATAGCTCGGGATTGAAGTAAAGGTGCTGCCGATTTTAATATAAAGGGGTAAGGATCTATAGTCATCATCTTATTTCTTTTCTTTAAGCTAAAATTAAGATTCTAATGCCATCAATGTCTTTGGCCGAAACTTTGAAGGGTCTTCCGGGTTTTAGTAGTTGTCGACTACAAAGAGAAGCACAACAAAGTTTCGAGATTTCTAAGATTTAAGGTAAGGCATGTATTCAGCCATAGGCCATTATTATGTGACTTAAAGTTAGAATTAAATCTAACCAATGCCTATAGGTATTTCGACATCTCCTCAAGACAAGTGACAAGTTTTTTGGATTTCAAATCACAAGGTAAGCATATAGGTACATTCGGCCAAGGTCTATTAGTGATTTAAGATCTAGTTCTTATTTACTTAAAAGCCAAAAACTAACCAAGTCGAATGATCTAGCATTGGCCGATTGAAGGAAGGAATAACACAAAGTTTTTCTGATTTGATTAGTAGTGAAATCGGCACCAAGGTAAGAATTTGATTACAATAATCCTATTAGGATTTGGTTTTATAGCCGAATGGCTTTTTACTAATAAGATTGGGGTTGGCCGAATATAAGCAGTAAAGATCTAAAGCAGTAGATTGGATTTTCGGGATTTGGAGTGAATTTGCTAAGTAAATCAGGTGTGTACTCCACACTATCTCTTAATAGATGTAAGGCAATATTTAATATATATGTTATAATAATGTGAATGTGGCTAAGTTACCATGCGATGGTACAAAGTACTCAGGTACGTTTTTCCTACTCCTACTAGGAATATAATACGATCTATTATGGCACATAAGTGCAACTATAAGAATGTGAATAAAGCATAAGGCATAATTTTTGCATGTTTTGCATGACATGGGGCATATGGGTGATATGTAAAGGGGAAGTGAATTGGTGGTTTTATACCCCAATATGTGAATGTGGTGACTTATGTCACAATATCCGAATGTGGTGACTTATGTCACAATATATGTATGTGGTGAGTTATGTCACGAATATATATATGGTGGCTGTGCCACGAAATTATAAGGGCGATGAGCATGTCATTGCAATGACGCCTTCGATGGTGTGTAGCGGATGGGGGTTGACTTAGTAGTCCCCACGGTGTGATGGTTGGTACGGTGATGTGTAGCGAGATGGTTATATAGGCTTGGGTTAGGAATTGCATCATTCTATATAAATGCTATGTGAATATGTATGATGTGACATGCACGAATCTGTTTGAGACTTAGTGTTGATTGTACACATTGAGTCTATTTGACTCACCCTTGTGGGACTATTTTTCAGGTGACACTCTGTAATGGACCGGGTCGGCAAGAGCTCAGTGGAGGCCATGCAAAGCTCAAAGATTGTCTTATTTTTATTTATATTTAAGTTTTAAATTACTACGGGTTTTTATTTGATGTAATAAGGCCAAAGTGTTAAATTGTTTATGCATGCTTTCAAATTACTTAGTATGATACGATTATTATCCAATTAAAGTTAAAAGTAAATTTCTCTTAAATATTAGAGTTGAATGTATTAACATCTAAACAACACGATTTTTTTTAAATTTAAGCCCAACCCAAATCAACTGTTTTCAAAATCACATAAGTTTTTGGCAAAGCCCAAATAGAATTTGAAAGGTTTTTCTTTAGAAGCATACCAGATCCGGTCAAGGCTTGTGGGCCGAGTTTGGGGTGTTTCAGCTTGGTATCAGAGCCCGATTTTAAACTCTCAGCCTCGAGTTTAAGGCCCAAAACGTTTTCAAAATTAAGCCCAAAAGAATTTTGTGAAAATTTTGAGAAATAAGTAGGTTTTACGGCATGGCTTTGAGTCTCTACCAAGTCCACCAGGTAAGTACCCCTATCTCTTGTGTGATTTATGATATGAATTGTAGAAGGGTAGAAATGGAACATAGATTAGCATGATAAGTACTTGAACCCTAGGACTAGGTTACCCCAACAATTACATAAAATTTTAAGTGCCTAATTAAACAAACCTATGGTTAAGTTGCCGAGTTAGGGTGTGGCAACCATTGTGCGCATGTCTAGGATTGGTTTCGGTGGGAGCTTGGTATTTAAGCGGTCAGTGTGACTCACCTCCTCTACACTCGAATCCTACCTAGTGCGTAGCTTGGTTCACCCTAACGGGAGGACTTAGTCACTGCTAAACTCAACAATTAAAACCCAAAGGGACTAGCCACATTTTTATGGAAACCCTAGTTTTAAAAGTCAACAAACTACCCTTTTGAATTGTGAAAATTATTATTTTGGAAAAAAACTTTCTAAAAATTTTTAATTTACAAATTACCTAAATACCCCTAGTGGTAAAAATTATTAAAATGCCCTTGGTTCTAAAATTTCCATATTACCCTTGATTTCAATAAAATTTCTCTACTTTGCAAAAGTATCCATGAAACCCTAACTTGTGAAAATTCAAGATACCCTGGTTTGAAAAATTTACAAAATTACCCCTGATTTGTAAAATGACCAAATTACCCCTAACCTGTACAAATGACCAAAATACCCTCAGTAAGGAAAATCAACAAAGTACCCTCAAATTAAAAACCTTTAAAAACACCCTTGTTTTGAAAAGTCACCAGGAACCATATTTTGCGAAAAATTTTTGAAAAGACCCTGGCTTGAAAAATTACAAAAATACCCCTAGTGTATAAAATTATCATTTCACCTCTGAAATTTTTTTTGGCAAGTATTTTAATTTTGCAAAACATTAACAATCTCTATTTTGCAACATTTTCAAATACCCTAATTTGAAAATTACCAAAATACCCCTGTAGGACAAAATTACGAAAATACCCCTGGGTTGTGAAAAACAACAAACAACGACAACAACATTTCTCTGTAATGAATACAAGTTCATGTGTGTGACTAAATGAATGATGTGAGACTGTATGTGTATGACTCGAAAGAACTACTTTCTAGAACTATTAAACATAAAACTGTTCGTGTTAAATCAGTGGAACAAAGCTAATACATAAAATTCTTTAATCAGATAAACGCAAAGAGAAAGTATGAATTCAAGGGGACGTGGTCGTAAATGCGTGGCCGTGGAAGAGGCCGAATGACCGTGTCTGAACCCATCAGATCGGGTCAAGAATCTGAAAATGAAATGCCACCACCACTACCAGTCAAAATATCAGGATCAAATGGGGGATGATGCAGTGTCACAGGCGATACTGCGGGTTTTGGAAAGGGTGGCTGGAGCAGGTGGAGGCATGGGAGCTCAAAAGTCGGTACCTGAGCGACTCCGAGCCAATGAAGCTGAAGTGTTCCGTGGTATATCTGGTGTGGCACCCAGTACCGCTGAGTATTGGTTGGAGGTGACTGAGCGGATTATGGATGAGCTCGACTTAACTGACAAGGAGAAGCTGAAAGGGTTGGTGTCGCTTCTTCGCGATGAGTCATATCAATGGTGGCTCACGGTGTGAGATGGTGCTACAGCGGAGGAACTTACTTGGGAGTATGCTAAGGCGGCATACTAGAAGAAGTATGTTGGTACCCATTATATCGATGTGCAGAGGAAGGCATTTTTGGGCTGGATCAAGGGAACAAGTCCGTAGCTGAGTACGAAGTTGAATTCTTAAGGCTGAGCCGCTATGCTCGGGGCATAGTGTCTACAGAGTATGAGCAGTGTGTTCGGTTTAAAGATAGACTAAGAGATGACCTAAGGTTATTAATAGCCCCACAACAGGAGTGAGAGTTTGCTGTATTGGTGGAAAAGGCTAAAGTAGCCGAGGGTATCAAGGATTCTGTAAGGCAGGACACTGATCAGAATAGACAGAAGAGGGGTTTTAGGTCATCTGGATCGTCAGGGAATGTGCAAAAGTGGCCTAGAGTTGATGGGCCGCAAGGTCGATGGATCGTGACAGAGGCCAATATCTGTACTTGTGATTAGTGTGGAAAGAAGCATCTAGGAGAGTGTTGGAAGAAGACAGAAGGATGTTTCAAATGTGGGTCTAAGGACCATATGATTAAGGACTGTCCTATGAGACAGGATGGGAATCGACCAGCAACTCAAGGTGTTACTCAGGCTGGAAGAGGCGGACAGTAGCCTCAACGAGGGCGTGGTCCGAATGGTAGAGGAAATGGTGCCAGAAGAGGACGTGGAACACCGGGTCGAGGTGATGGTAATATAGAGGCAAGACAGCCGGGCTTGGTGTATGCGGTTCACCGTAAGGAGGACGGAGATGCACCGGACGTCATAACCGGTACGTTCCTTATTTATGGCAAGCCTTATTTTACTTTGTTCGATGTGGGCTCGACCCATTCTTATGTTGCATGTAGTGTAGTTGAAACACTAGGCATAACCTCTGAACTCTCTAATAGGGAGATGACTGTAGTAAGCCCACTAGGTCAAACTGTAGTGGTAAACAAGATATTTGAAGTGTGCCTTTGGAGCTTGAGGAGTAGTATTCCTGTCGACTTAATGGAATTACCCTTGGAATTCGATCTTATACTGGCATGGATTGGCTAGTGGAGCATCGGGCTATATTGAATTGTGCACCAAACAAATGGAGTTAAGGACCCCGGAGGATGAGGTGATGGTTATGATAGGCGAAAGGAGGAACTATTTGTCTAACGTAGTTTCGGCATTGAAGGCGGATAAGATAGTTCGGAAGGGGTGTAAGACATTTTTGGCCTTCATTTGTACTTTGGATACAAACGAAGGGGGAGTTAATAGAGTTAGAACTATAAGGGAGTTTGTGGATGTCTTCCCGGAAGAATTACCCAGAATACCCCCGGACAGGGAGGTAGAGTTTGGAATTGACTTCTTTCACGGTGCGACTCACGTGTCTATTGCCCCATGAGAATGGCACCAAAGGAGTTGGTTGAGCTTAAGGCTCGATTCGTGAATTGCTTGATCGTGGTTTCATCGACCCAGTGTGTCTCCATGGGAGCACCGATCTTATTTGTGAAGAAGAAGGGCGGAACTATGCGTATGTGCATAGATTATCATCGATTGAACAAGCGGACCATCAAGAACAAGTACCGTTGCCAAGAATTGGCGACTTGTTTGATCGACTTAAGGAGGCCGCAGATTCTCGAAGATAGATCTAAGGTCCGGATATCATTAGCTTAAGGTGAAGGAGGCCGATATCCATAAAACGGCTTTTCGAACAAGGTACGGGCATTATCAGTTCTTGGTAATGCCGTTCAGTTTGACTAATGCCCCAGCCGCGTTTATGGACATGATGAACCGGGTTTTCCAACCCTATCTGGACCGGTTTGTTGCTGTGTTCATAGATGACATATTGGTGTATTCAAAGTCAGAGGAAGAGCATGATGAGCACCTACGAATTGTGTTGCAAGTGTTGATGGAGAAGAAGCTCTATGCCAAATTCAGCAAGTGTGAATTTTGGCTTAATGAGGTGACGTTTCTAGGACATGTGGTATCTGCTGAAGGAATAAGGGTGGATCCTCGGAAGATTGAGGCAGTTTTGGATTGGAAACCTCCTAGGTATGTGGCGGAAGTTCAGAGTTTCTTAGGATTGGCAGGCTATTATAGAAGGTTTGTAGAAGGGTTCTCATCGATAGTCGCTCATTTAACAAAGTTATTAAGGAAGGAAATGCCTTTTATATGGACCAATAAGCAACAGGAGAGCTTCGAGAAGCTTAAGAAGGTTTTGATGAAGCTCAGCTTTGATTGACGAGGCAGGGAAGGATTTTATAGTATAATGTGATGCTTCCCATACAGGATTGGGAGGTGTCCTTATGCAAGATGGGAAAGTAGTCGCTTATGCGTCTCGACAACTAAGGCCACACGAGGTTAACTACCCGATGCATGACTTGGAATTGGCGGCAGTGGTCTTTGCCCTTAAGGTGTGGAGGCACTATCTATATGGAGAGAAGTCGGTGATCTACACAGACCACAAGAGTCTTAAGTACTTGTTGACTCAGAAGGAGTTGAACTTAAGACAGCGAAGGTGGGTGGAACTATTGAAGGACTACGATTGTTCCATAGAATATCACCCGGACAAGGCGAATGTAGTGGCGGATGCCTTAATTCAAAAGGTTGTGTCAGATCTGAGGGCGATGTTCGCACATCTGAGCTTGTATGATGATGGAAGTCTGTTGGCAGAGCTGCAAGTTAAGCCAACGTGGTTGAATGAAGTGAAAGAGGGGCAGTTGGTTCATGAGGATCTAAGTGTTAAGTTGCGACAAGTGCAGAATGGAGAGTTAGAGGGTTATGGTGTTAATGACGAGGGATTATTGTACTTTAAGGGTAAGATTTGTATGCTGAAGGACGAGGAGCTTAGACAAAGAATTCTTTGGGAATCGCATAGTAGCCCTTATGCTATGCATCCCGGAGGTAGTAAAATGTACAGAGACCTAAGGGAACAGTTCTGATGGACTGGTCTTAAATGGGAAAGTGACTGAATTTGTTGGCAAATACTTGACGTGTCGACAAGTTAAATTTGAACACCAAGTTTCGTCGGGATTACTTGACCAATACAAATTCCCCAATGGAAGTGGAGAGAATCACCATGGACTTCGTTAGTGGGCTTCCTCACGCCTACTAAGAAGGACTCGGTATGAGTGATAGTGGATCGTGACAAAGTCGGTAGCATTTTATTCGGTCTGAGTTAATTACTCCCTGAAGTTAGCAAGGTTGTATGTAGCGGAGATTGTGAGGTTGCACGGAGTACTGATATCAATAATCTCGGATAGGGATCCGAGGTTCACGTCTCGATTTTGGAAAGCACTACATCAGGCTTTAGGCACCAAATTGGATTTCACTACGACTTTTCACCCACAGTCAGATGGCCAGTCTGAATGAGTAATCCAAGTCTTAGAGGATATGTTACGGGGCTGTATGATGGATTTTAAAGGAAGTTGGGAGGAATATTTGCCTTTAGCAGAGTTTGCCTACAATAACAGCTATCAGGCAAGTATTCGAATGGCACCGTACGAAGCACTATATGGTCAGAAGTGTCAGACTCCTACATGTTGGACGAAATTAGGGGAACGTCGAGTTTTGGGTCCAGAGATTGTGGCTGAATCGGAGGAGAAGGTTAAGATAATTCAGGCACGATTAAAGGAGGCGTCTGATAGGCAGAAGTCGTATGCAGATCTCAAATGGAAAGAAATAGAATTTGATGTGGGAGATCAAGTGTTTCTTAAGGTTTTACCTTGGAAAAAGGTAATAAGATTTGGTCGGAAAGGGATGTTAAGTCCAAGGTTTATAGGACCTTATAAGGTTTTGAAGCGAATTGGACCAGTGGCATATCAGTTGGAGTTGCCACCGGAGTTGAAGTAGATGCACGACGTATTCCATGTTTCCATGCTACGTTGTTATCGATCGGATCCATCTCATGTAGTGCTGGTTGAAGAGGTGGAGATAAGGCCAGATTTGTCCTACGAGGAGGAGCCGATTCAGATTTTAGAACGAGATGTGAAAGTGTTACAGAGGAAATCAGTTCCTCTAGTCAAAGTGTTATGGCGTAATTATGGATCGGAAGAAGCTTCGTGGGAGCCAGAAGAGACGATGCAACAATAGTACCCTCACTTATTTCAGTCAGGTAATTTTAAGGACGAAATTATTTTAAGGGGGTAGAACTGTAATATCCCGAATTATGGCCTATGCATTTTGCTTAATAATATGAAATAGCATGATTATGAGTGTTGTGAATGTGCATTGTGAATTACGTGAATTTTAAGCGTGAACAAATGCCTTAGAGAGTATTAGATTCTAAATCTAAAAGAGGAAGCTAAGCGGAAGGCCTTAAAAGAAATAGTAGAGGAATTGTGACACATAAGCGGGCTTGGTAAAGTGGTTGCAAGGTGCCACTTAGGGCCTCTGTGAATGACGCCGCCACTAACAGTGCAAATGGGCCAAGGTTGAGTCGCATAGGAAGCTAAATAAAGATTTTATTTTTTTGGTAATATGAGGAAGAGATGAATGACAAGGAGTCTCTAAGAGGAGTTTAAGATGTGCTTAAATTCCTTGGAAATTCGACTAAGCATAAGATAAATAAGGATTTATTTTAAATTATTTTTGTTATGATGAAGAAGAGAAAAATGTGGATTATTTTATTAAAGAGATAAAGAGAGAAAACAGGGAATTGATAGTGTTGGTGAATAGGGATTCTTGGTATTGTATTTTGGTAGGAGGAGAGGCCAACCTTTATTCTTTCTTTTCTTTTGTTCATCTGCCAAAATCCTCTAGCAAAATTTCCCTTTTCTCTTTTAGTTTACCAAAGCCGAAAACTCAAGCAAAGCCTAGCCGAATTCTTCACCTTTTTTTCTTCTTTTTCATCAAAGGCCGAATACCCTCCTCTCAAAACCCCACCATAGCTGATTCTTCCTAAGCCCATACTCTCTCTTTGCTTTCCCTTATTAAAGCCGAAATCTTATAGTGTTCATCAAAAGCCGAAATCGAGTGGTCAGCATTTAGGCCATAGCCGAATAGCTTTGGGGATTGAAGTAAAGGTGCTACCGATTTTAATATAAAGGGGTAAGGATCTATAGTCATCATCTTATTTCTTTTCTTTAAGCTGAAATTAAGATTCTAATGCCATCAATGTCTTTGGCTGAAACTTTGAAGGGTCTTCCGGGATTTAGTAGTTGTCGACTACAAAGAGAAGCACAACAAAGTTTTGGGATTTCTAAGATTTAAGGTAAGGCATGTATTCAGCCATAGGCCACTTTTATGTGACTTAAAGTTAGAATTAAATCTAACCAATGCCTATAGGTATTTCGACATCTCCTCAAGACAAGTGACAAGTTTTCGGGATTTCAAATCACAAGGTAAGCATATAGGTACATTCGACCAAGGTCTATTAGTGATTTAAGATCTAGTTCTTATTTACTTAAAAGCTGAAAACTAACCAAGTCGAATGATCTAGCATTGGTAGATTGAAGGAAGGAATAACACAAAGTTTTTGATTTGATTAGTAGTGAAATCGGCACCAAGGTAAGAATTTGATTACAATAATCCTATTAGGATTTGGTTTATAATAGAATGGCTTTTACTAATAAGATTGGGGTTGGCGAATATAGGCGTAAAGATCTAAAGCGATAGATTGGATTTTGGGATTTGGAGTGAATTTGCTAAGTAAATCGGTGTGTACTCCACACTATCTCTTAATAGATGTAAGGCAATATTTAATATATATGTTATAATAATGTGAATATGGCTAAGTTACCATGCAATGGTACAAAGTACTGCACGCGTTTTCCTACTCCTACTAGGAATATAATACGATCTATTATGGCACATAAGTGCAACTATAAGAATGTGAATAAAGCATAAGGCATAATTTTTGCATGTTTTGCATAACATGGGGCATATGGGTGATATGTAAAGGGGAAGTGAATTGGTGGTTTTATACCCCAATATATGAATGTGGTGACTTATGTCACAATATCCGAATGTGGTGACTTATGTCAAGAATATATATATGGTGGCTATGCCACGAAATTATAAGGGGATGAGCACGTCATTGCGGTGCGCCTTCGATGGTGTGTAGCGGATGGAGGGTTGATTTAGTAGTCCCCACGGTGTGATGGTTGGTACGGGTGATGTGTAGCGGATGGTTATATAGGCTTGGGTTCGGGAATTGCATCATTCTATATAAATGCTATGTGAATATGTATGATGTGACATGCCTGAATCTATTTGAGACTTGGTGTTGATTGTACACATTGAGTCTGTTTGACTCACCCCTTGTGGGACTATTTTTCATGTGACACGCAGTAATGGACCAGGTCGGCAAGAGCTCAGTGGAGGCCATGCAATCAAAGATTGTCTTATTTTTATTTATATTTAAGTTTTAAATTACTACGGGTTTTTATTTGATGTAATAAGGCCAAAGTGTTAAATTGTTTATGCATGCTTTCAAATTACTTAGTATGATACGATTATTATCCAATTAAAGTTAAAAGTAAATTTCTCTTAAAGATTAGAGTTGAATGTATTAACATCTAAACAATACGATTTTTTTTTAAATTTAAGCCCAACCCAAATCAACTGTTTTCAAAATCACATAAGTTTTTGGCAAAGCCCAAATAGAATTTGAAAGGTTTTTCTTTAGAAGCATACCAGGTCCGGTCAGGGCTTGTGGGCCGAGTTTGGGGTGTTTCAAGAGGGGATGATGCTTTATCCCAAGCAATTTTGCGAGTCTTAGAATGGGTTGCTGGAGCAAGTACTGGGTCGGTAGCTCGTGGGTCTACTTCTGAGTGACTCCGATCGAATGGGGCCAAAGTTTTTAGGGGCATCTCTGGTGTAGCCCCGAATGTGGTGAAATATTGGCTTGAGGCTGTAGAATGAATTATGGATAATTTGTATTGTACAGCATAATAGAAACTAAAAGAGGCAGTGTCTCTGCTGAGAGATGAGGCATATCAGTGGTGGCTCACTGTGAGGGAAGGCACACAAGCAGATCATTTAACCTGGGATTTTGTTAAAGTGGATTTCCAGGGGAAATATGTTGGGGCTAGCTATGTGGACACCCGGAGAAAAGAATTCCTAAACTTGGTTCAGGGGAATTAAACTGTAGAGGAGTATGAGGCAGAGTTTTTGCATCTAGGCTGGTACGCTCGGGGAATAGTCTCGACCAATTATGAACAACGTATGCGGTTTAAAGATGAAATTTGTGAGATAAGTTATGGGTCTTGATAGCCACAAGAGGAGAGAGATTTTCTTGCCTTTGGTGGATAAGGCCAAGATTGCTGAGGAGGTAAAACTCTCTTAGCGTCAGAACTGAGATAAGGAAAGGGGCAAGAAAAGGAGAGGTTTTGGGTCGTGAGGTTCTTTTGGGGGTTTTCAAAAAAGAGGTTAAATGGGTTAGTTGAGGCGCCAGTTGTTGGGGGTCGATTGCAACCTTGTGTGCAGTATGGGAAGATACATCCGGGGGAGTGCTGGAAAAGAACTGGTGGGTGTTTTAGATGTGGGTCTAGAGACCATCAGATAAAGGACTATCCTCAGGAGCCTGTTAGGGCACAAATAGTAGGTCAAAGATTTGGGTAGCCAGGGAGAGGTGGCCAGTAGCCACCGAGAGGTCGTGGTCCACCTAAAGGGGGTAATGGGTTTGGATGAGGTCGTGGAGCACCGGGTAGAGGTGCTGGAAATACAGATGCAAGACAGTCGGGACTGGTTTATGCGGCTCAATGACGGGAGGATGGCGATGCACCGAACGTCATAACTAGTGCGTTTCTTATATTTGATGTTCCAGTTACAACTTTGATTGATATTGGATCTACCCATTCATACGTTGCTTGTACTATGTCTGGGACTCTGGGGATACAATTTGAGTTTGTTGATAGAGATATGTTGGTAATTAGTCCCTTAGGACAATCTGTGGTAGTGAACAAACTATTTAGAAATGCGCCTTTAGAATTGCAAGGGACTGTATTTACCGGCAGATTTGATGGAACTGCCATTCGACCAGTTTGACGTTATACTAGGCATGGACTGGCTAGTTAAGCACCATGCAAATTTGGATTGCGCTGCTAAGCATATGGGTTTAAGGACTCCAAGGGATGAGGAAGTAATTGTGATAGGTGAGAGAAGGAATTATCTGTCCAATGTGATCTCCGCGTTAAAGGCTGAGAAGTTGGTGCGTAAAGGTTGTGAAGTGTTTATAGCTTATGTCAACACGACTGATGTTGGGAGTTTGTCTGTTGAGAAGGTCAGGACAGTAAGTGAATTTCTAGACGTTTTTCCTGAAGAGTTTCTAGGGTTGCCCCCAAATCGCGAGGTTGAATTTGGCATTTAACTGTTACCGGGAACGGCTCGGTGTCCATCTCCTTATAGGATGGCATCGAAGGAGCTGGTAAAACTTAAGGCTCAGATCCAAGAGTTGTTGGACCAAGGGTTTATCCGACCAAGTGTATCTCCGTGGGGAGTGCCGGTATTGTTCGTGAAAAAGAAAGATGGGTCAATGCGCATGTGCATTAATTATCGTCAGTTAAACAAGCTAACTATTAAGAACAAATATCTGCTACCAAGGATTGACGACTTGTTTGATCAGTTACAGGGAGCTTCGGTCTTTTCAAAAATAGATTTAAGATCAGGGTATCATCAGCTAAGGGTCAAGGAGGCAGATATTCATAAGATCGCATTTTGAACTCGTTATGGGCATTACGAGTTTTTGGTTATGCCGTTCGGATTAATGAATGCACCTTCCACTTTTATGGATATGATGAATTGGGTCTTCCAACCCTATCTAGGTCGGTTCGTGGTGGTATTCATAGATGACATCTTGGTGTATTCAAGAATTAAGGAGGAGCATGATTCACATCTTCGAGTTGTTCAGTAGATATTGAGAGAGAAGCAACTTTACGCCAAATTTAGTAAGTGTGAGTTTTGGCTGAAAGAGGTGACGTTTTTAGGGCATGTTCTGTCTGTCGAGGGGATTAGGGTTGATCCTCGAAAGGTCGAAGGTGAATTGGATTGGAAGCCGTCGAATTTAGTGTCAGAGATTTGAAGTTTTCTAGGTTTGACTGGGTATTACAGGTGGTTCATCGAGGGGTTTTCCTTAATTGCCGCACCTCTAACTAAATAAATGCGTAAAGGGGTATCGTTTGTGTGGATGGATAAGAAGCAAGAGAGTTTTGGGAAACTGAAGAAGATTCTGATGGAAGCAGCAGTGTTGATTCAGGCTGAGGCAGGGAAAGAATTCGTTGTCTATTGTGATGCGTCACACACGGGTTTGGGGTGTGTGCTGATGCAAGGATGGAAGGTAGTAGCGTATGCATCTCGTCAACTAAGGCCATATGAGGCGAACTATCCCACTCATGACTTGGAACTAGCTGCAGTGGTGTTCGCACTGAAGGTGTGGAGACATTACCTGTATGGAGAAAAGTCGATTATCTACACCCACCCTAAGAGTTTAAAGTATCTCCTTACTTAAAAGGAGTTAAATCTCAGGCAACGGAGATGGATAGAGTTTCTAAAAGACTACGACTGCTCGATTGAGTATCACTTAGGTAAAACCAACGTGGTGGCAGATGCACTAAGTCAGAAGGTGGTATCTGATTTGAGAGCAATGTTTGCTTGTATCAGCCTTTATGAGGATGGTAGCTTATTAGCAGAACTTCAAGTGAAACCAACGTGGGTAGGTCAGATTAAGGGGAAGCAATTGTTGGATGAGTCATTGGGTTCTCATTTTTGGCAAGTGAAAAGTAGAGAGACAGTGGAGTTTGGGCTGAACAGCGAAGGGATGTTATGTTTCCGTGGAAGGGTTTGTATGCTAAGGGACTCTGGGTTAAGACAGATGACTTTGTGGGAGGCACATAGTAGCCCATACGCTATGCATCCCGATGGAAACAAGATGTACTGAGATTTACGTGAATAGTACTGGTGGCCAGGATGAAATGTGAAGTTATTGACTTCGTAAGCAAGTGTTTGACATGTCAGCAAGTGAAGGAGAAGCATCAGCTGCCTTCGGGGCTATTGCAACCGGTGAAGATTCCACTCTAGAAGTGGGAAAGGATAACAATGGATTTTGTTAGTGGGCTACCCCTGACGCCTACTAAGAAAGACTCAGTGTGGGTAATCATTGACCTGTTGACTAAGTCTGCTCACTTCATATCGGTTCGCACTGACTATTCACTACAAAAGTTGGCTAAGTTGTATGTGGCAGAAATTGTGAGGCTACATGGGGTACTAGTGTCTATCATATCGGATAGCGGCCCTAGATTTACATCTCAGTTTTGGAAAGTGTTACATGAAGCTTTGGGTACAAGGCTAGATTTCAGCACAACGTTTCATCCACAGATTGATGGTCAGTCGGAGAGGGTAATCCATATTCTAGAAGACATGTTAATGGGCTGTGTGATTGACTTCAGAGGTAGTTGGGAAGATTATCTGCCGTTTGCGAAATTAGCGTACAACAGCAGCTACCAATCCAATATTCAGATGGCACCCTATGAGGTGTTATATGGTCGTAGGTGTCGTACTCCTACTTATTGGACAGAAATGGGTGAGCGATGGATGTTAGGTCCAGAATTGATTTCGGAGACTGAGGAGAAGGTAAAGTTGATTCGGGGTCAGTTAAAAGAAGCTTCCAATAGACAGAAGTCGTACGCAGATCTTAAGCATAAAGAAATCAAGTTTTCAGTGGGAGATTTTGTTTTCTTGAAGTTTTCGTCATGGAAAAAGATCTTGAGATTTGGACAGAAGGGCAAGTTAAGTCCTAGGTTCATCGAGCGTATCGGGTGTTGAAACGTGTGGGACCAATCACCTATCAGCTTGAATTGCCCCTGGAGTTGAATTGAATATATGATGTATTCCATGTTTTGATGCTAAGGCACTACCGTTTTGATCCTTCTCATGTAGTGCCGATGGATGAAATTGAGATAAATCCTGATATGTCTTTTGAAGAAGGACCGACGCAGATTTTGGCTCGTGATGTTAAAGTATTGAGAAGGAAATCTGTTCCGTTGGTCAAAGTGTTGTGGCGTAATCACAGCTCAGAAGAAGCCATGTGGGAGCCAGGGGAGGCAATTCGACAGCAATACCCTCACCTCTTTTGATCAAGTAAATTTTAAGGCCAAAATTTCTTTAAGGGGGTAGAACTGTAACATCCCAAAAATTAAGGGTTTGTTATATCTGTGTAATTGCATGTTATGCTAGATCTGCGGGTTAATTGAGGGTGTTTAGGGGCTCTAGGGAGGCCTGGGGTCAAGGCCAAACCTTGGAAAAATTTTGATATTTGGGCACTTTAAGGGAAAGGACTGTTGGAAGCAAGGCTTAAGGCAAATTGTTGGTGTTTTGCTAACACAAGGGAGCCTGTGATGTAGTGGTGTTGGCGTCACTTGTGAAGCAAGGGAAGTGGGGTTCGGATCCCACATGAAGCATATGGGGAGTCTTTATTTTTGTGCTCAAGAAAGGAGGAAGTTGAGTAGAGACCAAACTCTGCAGGAGAGAGGGAAGAATTGGTCAAATAATTTGAATGAGTGATGGAGAGTGAATGGTAGGGTAAAATGGGGAGGGAATCAAGGGATTGAGGGGAGAGGAGTTGGCGGCCGAATTTGGGATTATGGGGGATGTGAATTTCAGCCAAAGTGGTGGCATTTTGTTAGTGCATATTCGATCTTTGGGTGAGGGGGCGCCATTTTCTCAAAAGTGTTCTTTGAAGGAATCTTTTCATTTTTTTTGTTCTTTGGCTAGTGCATTTTGGGTCTTTTACTTCAACTCTTTTCTGCCGAAATCTCAATTTCTCTATTTACTTCTTCTTTTTCTTCAATCTTTCTCAATTATTTGTGTTGCCTAAACATCTGTCTACCAAACTTTTCCCTACTCAGTATTTCGGCTTGTGATTCATCTTAGTTTAAACTATCATAGCTGAATTGTGGCCCTTGTGTTTTGTTGCTTGTGCCAAATCCCTCCTTCCCATTTGACTTATCTCTAATCTAAGGTAATAGTTGTTTCTTTCTCTACTTTCTTTTCTTTTTCTCTTGAGCTGCTCTAAAGCCGAAACTAATCTTCTCTTTTTTTGTTCCATTTGGTTCTCTCTGGTCAAGGTAATGTTTTTTCCTCTTTATTCTTTTTCTCTTTTCCTCTCTTTTCCCTCTTCTAAAACTGATCTGTCATCCTATTTCTTTTGTCTAAGGTCAAATCAATCCATTCCTTTTCTACCTTAAATCTTGTTGGTTCTTTGGTGTGGGCCGAAGTTGTGGGAGGGTTAGCATACCCTCTCGTCGTTCTTCTATCGTTGGTTTCTGAGAGTTGGTTGGTAAGTAGGTAATGGCCGAATGTGGGTGATGGGGTTTCCATTAATCGGTTGGTTCTTACTCGATCCGAATGGCTATTGAGTTCTTTTGTGATCATGGTTAAGGGGAGTTGCTAACATCTATTTTTGGTGCCAAACACTGCTAGGATCTCGGCGTGCTTAATCGGAGGGCCAGCTAGACAGCTATCCCTTGCAGTGGATTATTAGATTATTGGTAAGTGATGTAGATTGTTAATCAATCTCAATACCTGGAAGAAGTTGTATTAATGATTTAGACTAACTGTTAGTCAATATTAATCTCAGGTACTCTGGAAATAGTGTCGGGTATCGCAAATCATTATTAGGTGTGTAATTTCACACCCCGTTGAATGATTGCATGCAATGATCTGTGAAACGGCTAAAAGCTAAAAAGCTGAAAAATTGGTAAATGTGACTACACGAGCGTGCGAGTGCTCGTAGTGGCAAACGGAGACGCAAATGTTAGTGGTAAGTCGTTAAGAGTGTCACGAGCACTCTTGTGCTATTGAGGCTGTAACGGGCCTAACCGGGCCAAAATGGACCAAATGGGCCCAACGAGCTATCCGGCCCACTTGGGCAAAACTGTTGAAAAACTAGCAAATGATAGGGCCGAATGCGAAATCTACAAATCCAAAACTGAAACCATGCGTTAGCCACATGAGCGTGTGGTCCCATTTGGGCCTAAAATAGTTTTTAGGCCCAATAGTTCTGTAGAGACCCAAAAAGGGTTCCGTGTCGCTCGAGGCAATAGTAGGCCTTTGGAAAGAGCGTTATATGCAAAATTACTAAAATACCCCTAGAGGGTAAATTACTGAAATACCCATAAAGGGTAAATTACTGAAATACCCCTAGAGGGTAAATTACTGAAATACCCCAGAGGGTAAATGACCGTTATACCCCTAGTGGTAGTTTAAATGTTATGTGTGTGATATTTATATGATTGGTTATGATTGTGACATACTACATACACGAAATGTTTATGTTACGACATTATGCATTGGGTTGGGTTTGATGATTCGGAGGAAGTATATTCTGGTGGCTCTGCCACATATTCTGGTGGCTCTGCCACAATCTGTATAGTGGCTATGCCACATATATTCTGTTATTCTGGTGGCTGTGCCACAAATTCTGTGATTAGCAGCTTGTCTGCCTTATTGGTGTGTAGCGGATGGGTGGGTCGATTTAGAAATCCCCACAGGTGTGTTCAGCTAGTACGGGTGGTGTGTAGTAGATGGATTATTAGGTTTGGTTGCATACTCTGTTGCATTATCATGCTTATAGGGCTAAGGCCCAGTTATTCTTGAATAGGGTTTATTGATCGCTTACGCATGGGCTTGACCCGTTTATACAGTATGGGCTTCACCGATCTACTGTTTTATATGGGCTAGGGCCCAGTTAATGACCGATTAGGGGGTAACACACTGAGTTCTCGTAACTCACCCCTCTGCTTTAATCTTGCAAGTGATCCCCAGCGATAGAGGGTTTGGAGCAGCGGAGGGCTCTGCGGTGGCCATACATCAGAGTACTTCTCACGTACTTTAGTAAATTTCAAGTTGTTGCTTTACTTTAAGGATATTTTAATTTGGGTTTAATATTTTGTAATAAGGCCATTGGACTTAAATTTTCTTTTAAACTTTAATTTTGGATATTTTCGAACTATAAACAGTTAAACTCAATATTTTTCCTAAAACTACAATTTTGGTTTTCAAACTATCACATTTTCGCAAATCATTGAATCCTATTTCGATTGTAAGCAAAGTTTTTGACAATAACGTTTTTATAAGAAAACCAGAAAGACAAATCAGGTTTTCGTAAGCAACAAAGCTCGAAGCTTTAAAAATGAAAACAAACTTTTTAATGAACGCGCAAGTTTTTATACAACCCTTCTATGTGACATGCCAGATCCGGTCATAACGTCTAGTCATAATGTCTAGGCTGGGTTTGGGGTGTTATATAAAGGCTACCCTTTATCGCACTTGCGCATCGAATTCAAAAGAAAATTTGACGAAATAAGGTTTCAAATGATTTATTTCACAAAACATAAATAACTAATTAGTTAAACGATGTTTAAAAAAATTTATGTGAAATAAAATGGTAGGGGTGCAACACGAAGACTTCCCAAGAGGTCACCCATCCTAGTACTACTCTCGCCCAAAAATGCTTAATTGCAGAGTTTGATGGGGTTCAGTGCATTAGTACTGGTATGATCACACCTGTCAACTCTTACGCAATCTATTTATACAAAGGCTACCCCTTATTGCATTTAAGCCTCTAGTTTGAATGCAAATTCGACCAAATTACGTTTCAAATAATTTATTTCGTGAAACGTAAATAACAAATTAGTTAAATAATTTTTAAAAAAATTATATGAAAGAAAATAGGAGGGGTGCAACACGGGGACTTCCCAGAAGGTCACCCACCCTGGTACTACTCTCGTCCAAGCACGCTTAACATAGTTCTGCTGGTATCTGGTGCATTAGTGTTTGCATAATCTTTTTATATAAAGACTAGCCCTTCTCGCACTTACGCCTCGAATTTGAAAGCAAATTTGACCAAATAACGTTTCAAATGATTTATTTCGTAAAACGTAAATAACTAATTAGTTAAACGATGTTTAAAAAAATTGTATGAAATAAAAGGGAGGGGTGCAACATGAGGACTTCCCAAGAGGTCACCTATCCTAGTACTACTATAACACCCCTTACCTGTATTCAATGCCGGAACAAGGTACGAGGCATTACCGAACTTATTCACAAGTAACATTCAAAACTGAGACATGAAATTCCACTCAAATTTAAAACTTTTCAAACACATTCATATTGTCCCTAAAACAAGCCTACGAGGGCCGAAACAAGCTCCGGGAGTGGTTCGGGACTAAACAGGGAACTCAGGAAAATTTACAAAACTTAGAAAAATTCCATCATGAAACAGGACCACACGTCTGTGTGGGTTAAGGGACACGTCTGTGTGGCATACCACACGCCCGTGCTTTAGGCTGTGTCCACCTTAGGGAGCATTCTGTTTATAACATCATCATCAAATTGAGGTTACACGGCCAAGTCACACACCCGTGTGCTAGGCTGTAGCACATACGGATGAGACAAACACTCGTGTCTTTACCCGTGTGCTCAATTCTGGACATTCTTTTTTACCAAAATTAAGGTGCAGGGGACACACGGCTGGATCACATGCCTATGGGGATGACTGTGTGTCACACGTGGCCTAGACACATGCTCATGTGTCTACCCGTGTGGACAATAATAAGGCTGTTTACCGAGCTATTTGCCACCCTTATTCACACATACACTCACATCAATTCATAGGCACAAACATATCATACTTAGACAACCAAACACTCACAACTAAGACAATAACATGTCATTTTCATGCCATCATTTATCATGCTTAAAACATCATACTTAGCCCATTAGAAACATACTAATTTCACATCCACAAGAGGACATTAACATATGAATGAACTTATAATCAGCATAAGCCATCAATCATGGTTATGTATAAGATGAAGCATTAATAACTACAAGCCACCACATATGGCCAATTTAATAATGACACATACAACAAATTAACCTAGTCCCTATACATGCCATAGACTCAAAATACTTGAATTCATCAATACTCGTAGTGATGGCTTAATAGTGTGATAGAATCTCTACCAATCTCTAACCCGAGCTAGCTTGACTGCACTCTAAAACATGGGGAAGGAAGGGGGTAAGCTATATAGCTTAGTAAGTTCATATGCAAATAATAAACAACATTAATTATACATTGTCATATCAATACCCGTAGTGATAGCTTGATAGTGTGATAGAATCTCTAGCAATCTCTAACCCGAGCTAGCTTGACTGCACTCTAAAACATGGGAAAGGAAGGGGGTAAGCTATATGGCTTAGTAAGTTCATATGCAAATAATAAACAACATTAATTATACATTGTCATATGAATAACATGACATATATTAACATAAATGTCATTAAACTTCATGAGCATAACTTACTCAATCATATGAGTAACATAACTTAATTCAAAATAAATGACTTTACACTTAATGAACACATCTCACTCAGTCATAAAAATAACATATCATTTTCCACAATCAACAAACCTTTCCAAGCCTTCCATAAAACATACACATTAATTATGAGCATTTACATTTCAAGCATATACTCTTACATCTTTCATTTTAATAGGAATTTATGCCAAACTTCCCTTTTTCTCACATGCGATAAATCACAATTTATGCGAAATAAGCATACTATATCATATGTAACAGTCCGGTTTATACCCTAATCAGAATAGTGGTTTTAGGACCACAAATTTGAGTCCGTATAATATTTTAATATTATTTTCTGTGTCTTTGATGAGTGATTAAGCATGTGGTAAAATTTCATATGTTAATTTGTCTGTCTGTGTGCTTAATTTGAGCAAAGGATTGGATTGCATTAAATGTAAAAGTTGTATGCTATATGTTAAGGTGCCTATGTGTTGTGGTTTATTAAAGTGAAGGCCTTATGTTGTTATTAAACCAATAGTTAGTTGGTGGATTGATAAAGGTCATAAATGCCCTTAATGGATATAAATTTCTTATGTTTAATGAAAGGTTAAATTAGTAATTAGGTTAATATTATGTTTATAATAAAAAAACCATTAAAAAGATGATGATTATCATCTTATATTGCCAAAAATCAAAGAAAGAAAGAAAGAAAATTGAGCTAGGGCATTCGGCCATTTGAGGGCTTAATTCAAGGTATGTTTGATTTTGATTTTTAATTATTTCTACGTTTTTGTAATTATTACTTCGAGTGCTATCAAACCCATGTCTCAATTTGATGAATTGATGTTGTTCACGAGAAATGCCATTGATGTTATGTTGAGCTTTGTGATGTTTGATAATGATAAATGAAAGATTTGAGTTAGATGAACATACTTTGTTCTTGAACTTTTGATGAATTTAGCTAATTAGGGCTAAATTGAGAAAATAGTAATTTGAGGGACTAAATTACAAATTTGATGGAAAATATAGACTTGCATGGTTCCTATGGAGATTCGACTATGCATGTGTGTGAACAAATTTTGTATATTTGATATTTTGAGAAAAATAGACTAAATTGATAAATTGTGCAAATATGAGGGTTAATTTGCAAATAGCCCTAAATATATGTGTATGGATTGAGTTGAATGAATTAGTGAATAAAATGGTTAATTCTGAATATGTTTAGATCAAGAACCAAGGAAAACGGACTTAGATCGCGGGAAAGCAATAGTAACCGAGTAGCCGTTTCCATTTTTGTTAAACCGAATATGAGGCAAGTCACTATGCAAATAAACGTACTTATATGAAATTATGGTTGCTCATATGACTAATGTTGATAATGAATGCTTATGAGAGGTTATGCATATGAATTCCGAGATAAGTTCGATATAGTGACAATGTCCGAGAAGTCCCGTACGAACCTAGGAACAGATAGGATTAGCTATGTCATGACATATGTATCTATTCTATTTTATCATGTAAGACCACATTAGGGACGTTGCCGTTGGTTTGAGATTTTGTGTAAGACCACATCTGGGATGTTGGCATCAATACGAGCTTTACGAGTAAGACCATGTCTGGAACGTTGGCATCGATATGAGCTTTATGTGTAAGACCATGTCTGGGACATCGGCATCGTATTGATTTGTATAAGGCCCTGTCTGGGACAGTGGACATCGATATTCAAGTGCATGTAAGACCTCATCTGGGACATTGCCATTGTACGACTATTTCAATCTTTCTGAGCATCCTACTAGATTCCTAAAGGTTCAACGGGCAAGTCTGTGATACGAATTGTAAATCTGAGCTATGATCAAATAAGTGAACGAAATGTACATTAAGTGTGTATAAAAGGTAAGTACCTATATGACTTTGATTTGAAGAAAAGTATGATTGAATATGAGAAGGTGAATGAGATGCAAGAATGATTATGAAAGAGGTATGTATACATATTATTATTGAATTGTGAATATGGCAAATGTGGTCACAAGTATATGAACCTAAGCACATTTGTGATAGTATGCTAAGTGTTTGGGATGTGCCAATATATCTACTTGCATAATATGCATTCTATGCTATGTTTGTTTGTATATTGACTTACTAAGCTTTTGGAAAGCTTACTCTGTGTGTCTGTTTTCTTTGTTTTATAGGTCGTTAAAGCTACTGAAGGCTCGGGACCATCAAGGATCGTCATCACACTACTAAACTCCTTTTGATAATCTTTGAAAAATGTATATAGCTAGATATGGCATGTATAGGCTAGATATGTGTATATGTTTATGAAGTGAACTTAGCCATGGTTTTGGCTAGTTTTGAGTTGATAAAATGCTTGAATGAATGAGTTATATGATGCATATTTTTGGTATGTTTGGAGCACAAGAAATGGTCAAGTTTTTGAGTAAGTTTTAGATGAATTATACTTGTGATGATATGAGTTTTAGTTTTGTAATTTGGCATGAATGAAATTGGTATTGAATGTATAGATTGATTGGTTAATTTGGTATGTTTTTGGTTGCCATATATGCATGATATGATTTGGTAAATGTTGCTTGTAGGTATGACCTAATTGGGTGGAATTTTGGTCTTGCAAATGACCTATGATGTCATACGGTCATGGCACACGGGCGTGCCTAGTGACCGTAGGGTAAAGTCAGTAGCTAGCTTAAAAGTACACGACCATGGCACACGGGCGTGCCTAGAGGCCGTGTGAGAAAGTTAGTAAAAGGCATAGTAGGACACGACCTTAGCACACGGGGGTGCTTGATAGCCATGTTGCTTTGGCAGGATTGACCACGGTCAGGGTACACAGGCGTGCTTGGTGGTCATGGTGTGTAGCAGGTTCGACCACGGGGAGGACACACTGGTGTGTCTAGCAGCCGTGGAGGGCACACAGTTGGATCCCACGGGCGTGTATCCCTTGTATTTTAGAAAGGTTTTTAAGTTTTTGATAATTTCTATATGTGTTTCAATTTAGTCCCGACCCAGGTTATAAGCATGTTTAAGGTCTCGTTGATCTATTTAAGGGACATTGTGTGTATGATTGATGAATGAAATGTATGAAATGTTATGAAGTTTTTGATCTGTCTGGTAATGCCTTTAACCCTAATTCAGTGACAGACACGGGTTAGGGGTGTTACATCATAACTCAATTTAGTCCGAAAGCCAATCACATAATCGTCAATCAAATTTACCACGTATTTCTTACACCACAAGTATAGACCAATAATCACAAGATCATCACAAAGTCATCCCTATAGTGAACATAAACTCACAATATCGTGAAATCATTTATTATAAACCTTACGTACATACTTGTAGCGTTTCAACATAATCTTATATTTTCTCTTTGTCTTTGATATAATTTTTGAATTTTCTCGTTGAACCACTTGGAATACTAAAGGATACTCGAGAATCTCGCGCACATAGTACCATACCAATGCCATATCCCAGATATGGTCTTACATGGGATCTCATATCGATGCCAATAGCCCAGCTATGGTCTTACACGGAATCTCATATCGATGCCATATCCCAGATATGGTCTTACACGAAATCTCATATCGATGCCATATCCTAGATATGGTCTTACACGTAAACTGAAATAACCCTAATGTCATGACATTTGTATCCTAACTATTCCTAAGGTTCAACCGGGATTTTCTCGCTTGACGAACTTTTTCAATTATGCTCAAGGAGTTAATCATAATTCATACAATATTAAAGCATTTAAAACATAAATAAAATAATGCATTATTTACATACGAACTTACCTCGGCATCAAAAATAGTAGAAAAGGACTTAATCATCAATTACTCGTTTTTCCTCCGTTCTAGGTTTGAGCCTCGTTTTCCTTGATCTATAATAACACATTTCACTCATTTATTATTCACCTTATTCAATTGAGTACAAAATTCATATTATGGCAAAATTACATTTTTGCCCCTAAACTTTAACATATTTACATTTTTGCCCCTAGGCTCGTAAAATGAAACCTATTCAATTTATTTAATAAACAAGCCTAGCTGAACCATTTTCATAACTATAGCAGCCCATAATTTCCATTAAAACAAATTTTTACTACTCATTTTATAAATTTTACAATTTAGTCATTTTTGACATTTTTACCGAAAATCACTTACCAAAAGTTGTTTAACAAACAACTAACATTCATTTCTACTAAAATTTTAAACTTTGATATCCCTTCAAATTAGTGGTAGAAATAGATAGATCTTGTTACGAGGAATTCAAAAACGTAAAAATCATTAAAAACGGGGCTAGAACGGACTTACAATGGATCTTGGAAGCTTGAAAAACCCTAGCCATGGTTTTCCCTTGTGAAATTCGGCCATGGGGTTGAAGATGGACAAAAAATGGCTTTTAATTTTAATTTTTGATTCATTTTAATTACCAAATGACCAAATTGCCCTTAATGAAAAACTTTAGAAATATACCAAACCATGTTCATTTTTGTCCATCAACTTAACCAATGGTCTAATTACCATTTAAGGGCCTCCAATGGAAAATTTCATAGCAATTAGACACCGCTAGCTTTTAGAACTCAAGTTTGACACTTTTTTATGAAACCATTCCTTAAAATTGCTGACCATAAAAATATAATAGAAAATAAATTTTCTTACGTTGGATTTGTGGACCCGAAACCACAGATCCGACTAAACCCAAAATTGGGCTGTTACAACTCTCCCCCTTTAGGGATTTTTGTGTAACACCTCTAACCCGTATCCGTCGCCAGATTTAGGTTATGAGGTATTACCTAATAACATGCACTAAAAAATAGGCATTCCGATCAGACATTCATCACTTCCATGTTTCAAATAAAATACATTAATACACTTATCTTATTCAAAATTTCGAACCTTAATACTCCTGAGTTCAAATCAAATACATGTCAATAATTATAAATGTTACAATCTTATAACACTTCATAATATATATATATATATATATCGAATATATAAATACATTGCACAGACAAGACATACTATTTTCTATTTCTAAATATTCACCTATCAAAGATCCAATCTATTGTAACATCCTAGATTAGGGGCTATGCGTTTGTGCATAATTCATGAGTAGTAGGTTTTGGCAGTGTTTGGAAATGAATTAAGGGTTTTTAAAATCCTAGGATGGAAGAGAAAGCTTTGGACAATTATTGGTTTTTAAGTTAAAAACAAGAAGTGATGTGGAAAGGTGGCAAGGGACGCCACCTAAGGTGCAAGGGTTATGGCATCAAGTGAAGTACTTTAAGGGAAGAGGTTCGAATCCCATTGTGTGCATTTTTGCTTAATTTTATGAAATAGCATGTTTATTGTGATATGTGGTGTGCATTTTTAGAACCTTGGAAATGTATGGAAATGTATGGAAATGTATGGAAATGTATGGAAATGTAAGGAAATGTATGGAAATGTAAGGAAATGTATGGAAATATATGGAAATGTAAGGAAATGTATGGAAATGTAAGGAAATGTATGGAAATGTAAGGAAATGTATGGAAATGTATGGAAATGTAAGGAAATGTATGGAAATATATGGAAATGTAAGGAAATGTATGGAAATGTAAGGAAATGAATGGAAATGCTAAGTTAAAAGAGGAAAGTGAACATTTATGGAAACTAGGAAATAATTTAGAAATGATTCAAAGAGGAAAGTGAACATTTATGGAAACTAGGAAAATGATTTAGAAATGATTCAAAAGAGGAAAGTGAACATTTATGGAAACTAGGAAAATGATTTAGAAATGATTCAAAAGAGGAAAGTGAACATTTCTAGAAATTAGGAAATGTAAGGAAATGTCAAGTTTAAAGAGCCAAACGAAAATTTTTGGAAACTTAGAAATGACTTAGAAATGTCGAGTTTTAAAGTTTAAAAGAGGAAATTATGGCAAGATGGCCTTAAGAGAAAAAGTATGTAAAATTTGACACACAATTGGGCTTGGAAAAGTGGCTTGGAGATGCCACTTAGGGCCTCTGGAAATGGCGCCACATGCAAGTGTATTTGGGCCAGGGATCGAGTCACTTAGGAAGCAAATAAAAAAAGTTTTATTTTGCTAAAAAGAGCAGAGAGGTGGACGGCATGTGGGCTCTTAAAAGAGGAGTTTTATTTCCTTTAGAATTTTGGCTAATTAGGAGATAATTGTTGGATTAATTCTTTTGATAAAGTGATAATTATCACATAGGAAGAGTGGTGGCCAAGTAGAGGACTCTAGCCCAGTAATTTTGGCTATGAAAGGGAAAGAAGTCCATTCATTCATTCACTCTTCCTTTGTCGAATTTCTTAAGCAGATTCTCCTCTCTCTGTCGAAATTCCTACAGTTTTATTCTTCCTTCTCTTTTCTTCCTAATCCCTCCAAAAGCCGAAAGTTGTGAGAGCATCATTTAGCCATAGTCGAATATCTGAAGGTTGAAGTGAAGGTGCAATCGATTCCTTCAAATAAGGGTGAGATCCAAGTTTAGTTTCCATTCTTTTATATTTTAGACTTATCGAAATTTAGGGACTAATTTCGATTATTAATCTTGGCCAAATCATGGAAGGAGAAGTTCTTTTCCCGAAGGTACACCATAGGCCGCGTGTTCCCTAGTTATTCGGTGAATTTTGGGATTTAAGATCCTTAAGGTAAGTGACTATGAATATTCGGCCAAGATACTATTTTAGTAGTAGATCTATTATTATGTGTTTTAAACCGAAAAACTAACCGATTCAAGGAATCTAGTGATTAGCCGATTTCAAAGGAGTAGAATACAAGTTTCTGGGATTTGATTAATCATCTAAATGGCAACAAGATAAGTTTTAAGAATACAAATCCTACTAGGATTTGGTTTTATAGCCGAATAAGCTTTATGCTAATATATTAAGGTTGGCTGAATGTAGGAATTGAGATCTAAGGCATTAGATCAAGCTTTTCGGGATTTAAGTGAACCGCTAAGCAAATCAGGTGTGTACCCTACTCTAAATTTTAATATGTTCATGGCTATGTTTTAAATTAAATGTGTTAATATAAAAGTGTAAGAATATGGCTAAGGTACCGTGTGTACCCCACACTAATCTTAATAGATTTATGGCTTAAACTTGATATATGTGTTAATATGAAAGTGTAAGAATGTGACTAAAGTACCATGTTATGGTACAAAGTACTCAGGTACGATTTCCTACTCCTACTAGGATTACGAAATATGTTATACTTAACATGTGAAAAGTGACATGAATGTGAATTTAAGTATGATATGCATGATATGAATAATATGGGGCATTCGGGTTATTTGAGAAAGGGAAGTGAATGTGATGACTTGGTCTCACTATCCGAATGTGGTGACTTGGTCACATTATCCGAATGTGGTGACTTGATCACATTATCCGAATGTGGTAACCGGTTACATTATTCGAATGTGGTGTCTCATGACACAATTATCCGTGGCTATACCACGAATTTTATATGGGTGATGAGCACGTCGGCAATGAACGCCTTCGATGGTGTGTAGCGGATGGAGGTTGACTTAGTAGTCCCCACGGTGTGCGAGGATGGTGCGGGTGGAGTGTAGCGGATGGCTAACTAGATTTGGGTTCGGGATTGCATCATTATTTTTACATTATATGAACATGTATGTGATATGATAATGCATGCCCGAAATGTTAATTCTTAGTGTTGGTTACACATTGAGTCTATTTGACTCACCCCACTGTGGGACTATTTTCGTGTGTGACGATAATGGACCGGGTTAATGAGAATCTTAGGGATGGCCATGCACAAGAAGAAATTTCGACTTGGACTTTTATTTTATTTTAAGTATTTTGAATTTAAATTTTGGGAATTATTTGATGTAATAAGGCCTTAGTAGGAATATTTTATTACATTTTTTATTGTTAAGCTTACAATTTTATCAATTAAAGATTAAGTAAATCTATTTTCATACAAAGCCCAAACGTTTTGTCACCAAAAGTAAAGGATTTTAATAATGAATTAAACTTGTTTTCAACTCAAGCCCAACCCAAAACAACCTTTCTTCCAAAACACACAAGTTTTTCCTAAGTAACAAAAGAATTTGAAACGGTTTACACCGGGGAGCACACCAGATCCGATCAAGGCTCATGGGCCGGGTTTGGGGTGTTTCAGTTTGGTATCATAGCCCAGTTTTAAACTCTCGGCCTTGGGTTTAAGGCCCAAAACGTTTTCAAAGTTAGGCCCAAAAAGAATTTTTTGCGAATTAAGCAGGTTTTTCCGGCATGGCCCACTATGTCTCAGGCAAAGTCCACGGGTAAGTATCGCAAGAAGGCGCAGGTGCGATCATACCAAACACTAATGCATCGGATCCCATCAGAACTCCGCAGTTAAGCGTGCTTGGGCGAGTGTAGTACTAGGATGGGTGACCTCCTGGGAAGTCCTCGTGTTGCATCCCTATTCCCATTTTATTTCATATAAATTTTATTTTACTTTATGATACATCGTTTAACTAATAAGTTATTGGGTCACTAGCGAAATAAATCGATCGAAGCGGTATTCGGTCGAATTTGCAATCAAGTTCGAGGCGCAAGTGCGATGAGGGATAGCCTTTATATAAACAAATCGCGCAAGAGCTGGCGGGTGCGATCATACCAGCACTAATGCACCGGATCCCATCAAAACTTCGCAGTTAAGCGTGCTTGGGCGAGAGTAGTACTAGGATGGGTGACCTCCTGGGAAGTCCTCGTGTTGCACCCTATTCCTATTTTATTTCATATAAATTTAATTTTACTTTTTGAAACATCGTTTAACTAATAAGTTATTGGGTCACTAGCGAAATAAATCGATCAAAGCGGTATTGATTGAATTTACAATCAAGTTCGAGGCGCAAGTGCGATGAGGATAACCTTTATATAAACAAATCGCGCAAGAGGCGGCGGGTGCGATCATACCCGGCACTAATGCACGGATCCAATCGAACTCCGCAGATTAAGCTTGCTTGGGCGAGAGTAGTACTAGGATGGGTGACCTCCTAGGAAGTCCTCGTGTTGCACCCCTATTCCTATTTTATTTCATATAAATTTTATTTTACTTTTTGAAACATTGTTTAACTAATAAGTTATTGGGTCACTAGCGAAATAAATCGATCCAAGCGGTATTCGGTCGAATTTACAATCAAAGTTCGAGGCGCAAGTGCGATGAGGGATAGCCTTCATATAAACAAATCGCGCAAGAGCTGACGGGTGCGATCATACCAGCACTAATGCATCGGATCCCATCAGAACTCCGCAATTAAGCGTGCTTGGTCGAGAGCAGTACTAGGATGGGTGACCTCCTGGGAAGTCCTCGTGCTGCACCCCAATTCCTATTTTATTTCATATAAACTTTATTTTACTTTTTGAAACATCGTTTAACTAATAAGTTACTGGGTCACTAGCGAAATAAATCGATCGAAGCGATATTCGGTCGAATTTGCAATCAAGTTCGAGGCGCAAGTGCGAGGAGGGATAGCCTTTATATAAACAAATCACGCAAGAGCCGACGGGTGCGATCATACCAAGCATTAATGCGGATCCCATCGAATCCATGATTAAGCGTGCTTGGGCGAGAGTAGTACTAGGATGGGTGACCTCCTGGAAAGTTCTCGTGTTGCACCCCTATTCCTATTTTATTTCATATAAATTTTATTTTACTTTTTGAAACATCGTTTTACTAATAAGTTATTGGGTCACTAGCGAAATAAATCGATCGAAGCGGTATTCGGTCAAATTTGCAATCAAGTTCGAGGCGCAAGTGCGAGGAGGGATAGCCTTTATATAAACAAATCGCGCAAGAGCCGACGGGTGCGATCATACCGGCATTAATGCACCGGATCCCATCAGAACTCCGCAGTTATACGTGCTTGGGCGAGTGTAGTACTAGGATGGGTGACCTCCTGGGAAGTCCTCGTGTTGCACCCCTATTCCTATTTTATTTCATATAAATGTTATTTTACTTTTTGAAACATCGTTTAACTAATAAGTTATTGGGTCACTAGCGAAATAAATCGATCGAAGCGGTATTCGATCCAATTTGCAATCAAGTTCGAGGCGCAAGTGCGAGGAGGGATAGCATTTGTGTAAACAAATCGCGCAAGAGCTAACGGGTGCGATCATACCAGCAGTAATGCACCGGATCCCACCAGAACATCGCAGTTAAGCGTGCTTGGACAAGAGAAGCACTAGGATGGGTGGCCTCCTGGAAAGTTCCCGTGTTACACCCCTATTCCTGTTTTATTTCATATAAATTTTATTTTACTTTTTGAAACATCGTTTAACTAATAAGTTATTGGGTCACTAGCGAAATAAATCGATCGAAGCGGTCTTCGGTCGAATTTGCAATCAAGTTAGAGGCGCAAGTGCGTTGAGGGATAGCCTTTATATAAACAAATCGCGCAAGAGCTGACGGGTGCGATCATACCAGCACTAATGCACCGGATCCCATTAGAACTCCGCAGTTAAGCGTGCTTGGGCGAGAGTAGTACTAGGATGGGTAACGTCCTGGGAAGTCCTCATGTTGCACCCCTATTCCTATTTTATTTCATATAAATTTTATTTTTCATTTTGAAACATCGTTTAACTAATAAGTTATTGGGTCACTAGTGCGATAAATCGATCGAAGGGGTATTCGGTCGAATTTGCAATCAAGTTCGAGGCGCAAGTGCGATGAGGGATAGCCTTCATATAAACAAATCGCGCAAGTGCTGACGGGTGCGATCAAAGCAGCACTAATGCACCGGATCCCATCAAAACTCCGCAGTTAAGCGTGCTTGGGCGAGAGTAGTACTAGGAAGGGTGACCTCCTGGGAAGTCCTCATGTTGCACCCCTATTCCTATTTTATTTCATATAAATTTTATTTTACTTTTTGAAACATCGTTTAACTAATAAGTTATTGGGTCACTAGCGAAATAAATCGATCGAAGGGTATTCGATCGAATTTGCAATCAAGTTCGAGGCGCAAGTGCGATGAGGATAGCCTTCATATAAAAAATCGCGCAAGAGCCGACGCAGTGCGATCATACCAAAGACTAATGCACCGGATCCCATCAGAATTTCGCAGCTCAGAGTGCTTGGACGAGAGAAGCACTAGGATGGGTGACCTCCTGGGAAGTCCTCGTTTTGCACCCCCATTCCTATTTTATTTCATATAAATTTTATTTTACTTTTTGAAACATCGTTTAACTAATAAGTTATTGGGTCACTAGCGAAATAAATCGATCGAAGCGGTATCCGGTCGAATTTGCAATCAAGTTCGAGGCGCAAGTGCGAGGAGGGATAGCCTTTATATAAACAAATCGCGCAAGAGCCGACGGGTGCGATCATACCGGCACTAATGCACCGGATCCCATCGAACTCCATGATTAAGCGTGCAGGCGAGAGTAGTACTAGGATGGGTGACCTCCTGGGAAGTCCTCGTGTTGCACCCCTATTCCTATTTTATTTCATACAAATTTTATTTTACCTTTTGAAACATCGTTTAACTAATAAGTTATTGGATCACTAGCGAAATAAATCGATCGAAGCGGAATTCGATCGAATTTGCAATCAAAGTTCGAGGCGCAAGTGCGATGAGGGATAGCCTTCATATAAACAAATCGCGCAAGAGTTGACGGGTGCGCTCATACCAGCACTAATGTACCGGATCCCATCAGAACTTCGCAGTTAAGCGTGCTTGGGCGAGAGTAGTACTAGGATGGGTGACCTTCTGGGAAGTCCTCGTGCTGCACCCCTATTCCTATTTTATTTCATATAAATTTTATTTTACTTTTTGAAATATCGTTTAACTAATAAGTTACTGGGTCACTAGCGAAATAAATCGATCGAAGCGATATTCGGTCGAATTTGCAATCAAGTTCGAGGCGCAAGTGCGATGAGGGATCGCCTTTATATAACCAAATCGCGCAAGAGCTGACGAGTGCGATCATACCAGCACTAATGCAGCGGATCCCATCAGAACTCGCTGTTAAGCGTGCTTGGGCGAGTAGTACTAGGATGGGTGACCTCCTGGGAATTCCTCGTGTTGCACCCCTATTCTTATTTTATTTCATATAAATTTTATTTTACTTTTTGAAACATCGTTTAACTAATAAGTTATTGGGACACTAGCGAAATAAATCGATCGAAGCGGTATTCGTTCGGATTTGCAATCAAGTTCGAGACGCAAGTGCGAGGAGGGATAGCCTTTATATAAACAAATCGCGCAAGAGCCGACGGGTGCGATCATACCAGCACTTATGCACCGGATCCCATCAGAATTTCGCAGCTAAGCGTGCTTGGACGAGAGAAGCACTAGGATGGCTGACCTCCTGGGAAGTTCTCGGGTTGCACCCCTATTCCTATTTTATTTCACATAATTTTATTTTACTTTTTGAAACATCGTTTAACTAATAAGTTATTGGGTCATTAGCGAAATAAATCGATCGAAGCGGTATTCGCTCGAATTTGCGATCAAGTTCGAGGCGCAAGTGCGATGAGGGATAGCCTTTATATAAACAAATCGCGCAAGAGCTGACAGGTGTGATCATACTAGCACTAATGCACCGGATCCCATCAGAACTCCGTAGTTAAGCGTGCTTGCGCGAGAGTAGTACGAGGATGGGTGACCTCCTGGGAAGTCCTCGTGTTGCACCCCTATTCCTATTTTATTTCATATAAATGTTATTTTACTTTTTGAAACATCGTTTAACTAATAAGTTATTGGGTCACTAGCGAAATAAATCGATCGAAGCGGTATTCGGTCCAATTTGCAATCAAGTTCGAGGCACAAGTGCGAGGAGGGATAGCATTTGTATAAACAAATCGCGCAAGAGCTAACGGGTGCGATCATACCGGCACTAATGCACTGGATCCCGTCAGAACTCCGCAGTTAAGCGTGCCTGGGCGAGAGTAGCATTAGGATGGGTGACCTCTTGGGAAGTCCTCGTGTTGCACCCCTATTTCTATTTTATTTCATATAAATTTTGTTTTACTTTTTGAAACATCGTTTAACTAATAAGTTATTGGGTCACTAGTGAAATAAATCGATCGAAGGGGTATTCGGTCGAATTTGCAATCAAGTTCGAGGCGCAAGTGCGATGAGGGATAGCCTTCATATAAACAAATCGCGCAAGAGCTGATGGGTGCGATCATACCAAAGACTAATGCGGATCCCATCGAACTCTGCGATTAAGCGTGCTTGGGTGGCGATGAGTACTACGATGGGTGACTTTGGGAAGTCCTCATGTTGCACCCCTATTCTATTTTATTTCATATAAATTTTATTTTACTTTTTGAAACATCGTTTAACTAATAAGTTATTGGGTCACTAGCGAAATAAATCGATCGAAGCGGTATTCGGTCGAATTTGCAATCAAGTTCGAGGCGCAAGTGCGAAGAGGGATAGCCTTTATATAAACAAATCGCGCGAGAGCCGACGGGTGCGATCATTCCGGCACTAATGCACCGGATCCCATCAGAACCCTGCAGTTAAGCGTGCCTGGGCGAGAGTAGTATTAGGATGGGTGACCTCCTGGGAAGTCCTCGTGTTGCACCCCTATTTCTATTTTATTTCATATAAATTTTATTTTACTTTTTGAAACATCGTTTAACTAATAAGTTATTGGGCCACTAGCGAAATAAATCGATCGAAGCGGTATTCGGTCGAATTTGCAATCAAGTTAGAGGCGCAAGTGCGATGAGGGATGGCCTTTATATAAACAAATAGCGCAAGAGCTGACGGGTGCGATCATACCAGCACTAATGCACCGGATCCCATCAGAATTTCGCAGCTAAGAGTGCTTGGACGAGAGAAGCACTAGGATGGGTGACCTCCTGGGAAGTTCTCGGTTTGCACCCCTATTCCTATTTTATTTCACATAATTTTCTTTTTGCTTTTTGAAACATCGTTTAACTAATAAGTTATTGGGTCATTAGCGAAATAAATCAATCGAAGCGGTATTCGGTCGAATTTGCAATCAATTTCGAGGCGCAAGTGCGATGAGGGATAGCTTTTATATCAACAAATCGCGCAAGAGCTGACGGGTGTGGTCATACGAGCACTAATGCACCGGATCCCATCAGAACTCCGTAGTTAAGCGTGCTTGCGCGAGAGTAGTACTAGGATGGGTGACCTCCTGGGAAGTCCTCATCTTTGCACCCTATTCTATTTTATTTCATATAAATTTTATTTTACTTTTTGAAACATCGTTTAACTAATAAGTTATTGGGTTACTAGCGAAATAAATCGATCGAAGCAATATTGGTCGAATTTGCAATCAAGTTCGAGGAGCAAGTGCGAAGAGGATAGCCTTTATATAAAAAAATCGCGAAGAGTCGGAAGGTGCGATCATACCGGCACTAATGCACGTGGATCCCATCGAACTTCATTTATTAAGCGTGCTTGGGCGAGAGTAGTACTAGGATGGGTGACCTTCTGGGAAGTCCTCGTGCTGCACCCCTATTCTTATTTTATTTCATACAAATTATATTTTACTTTTTGAAATATCGTTTAACTAATAAGTTATTGGGTCACTAACGAAATAAATCGATCGAAGCGGTATTCGGTCGAATTTGCAATCAAGTTCGAGACGCAAGTGCGAGGAGGGATAGCCTTTATATAAACCAATCGCGCAAGAGCCGACGGGTGCGATCATACCAGCACTTATGCACCGGATCCCATCAGAATTTCGCAGCTAAGCGTGCTTGGACGAGAGAAGCACTAGGATGGGTGACCTCTTGGGAAGTTCTCGGGTTGCACCCCTATTCCTATTTTATTTCACATAATTTTTTTTTTACTTTTTGAAACATCGTTTAACTAATAAGTTATTGGGTCATTAGCGAAATAAATCGATCGAAGCGGTATTCGGTCGAATTTGCAATCAAGTTCGAGGCGCAAGTGCGATGAGGGATAGCCTTTATATAAACAAATCGCGCAAGAGCTGACGAGTGTGATCATACTAGCACTAATACACCGGATCCCATCAGAATTTCGCAGCTAAGCGTGCTTGGACGAGAGAAGCACTAGGATGGGTGACCTCTTGGGAAGTCCTCGTGCTGCACCCCTATTCCTATTTTATTTCATATAAATTTTATTTTACTTTTTGAAACATTGTTTAACTAATAAGTTATTGGGTCACTAGCGAAATAAATCGATCGAAGCGGTATTCGGTCGAATTTGCAATCAAGTTCGAGGCGCAAGTGCGATGAGGGATAGCCTTTATATAAACAAATCGCGCAAGAGTCGATGGGTGCGATCATACCAAAGCACTAATGCGGATCCCATCGAACTCCGCAGATTAAGCTTGCTTGGGCGGCGAGTAGTATTAGGATGGGTGACCTCGCAGGAAGTCTTCATGTTGCACCCTATTCCTATTTTATTTCATATAAATTTTCTTTTACTTTTGAAACATCGTTTAACTAATAAGTTATTGGATCACTAGCGAAATAAATCGATCGAAGAGGTATTGGTCAATTTGCAATCAAGTTCGAGGCGAAGTGCGATGAGGATAGCCTTTATATAAACAAATCGCATGAGAGCCGGCAGGTGCGATCATTCCTAAGCTAATGCACGGATCCCATCAGAACTCCGCAGTTAAGCGTGCTTGGGCTAGAATAGTACTAGGATGGGTGACCTTCTGGGAAGTCCTCGTGCTGCACCCCTATTCCTATTTTATTTCATATAAATTTTATTTTACTTTTTGAAATATCGTTTAACTAATAAGTTACTGGGTTACTAGCGAAATAAATCGATCGAAGCGATATTCGGTCGAATTTGCAATCAAGTTCGAGGCGCAAGTGCGATGAGGGATCGCCTTTATATAACCAAATCGCGCAAGAGGCGGCAGGTGCGATCATACCGGCACTAATGCCGGATCCCATCGAAATTCATTTATTAAGCGTGCTTGGGCGAGTAGTACTAGGATGGGTGACCTCACAGGAAGTCCTCGTCTTGCACCCTATTCTTATTTTATTTCATGCAAATTATATTTTGCTTATTGAAACATCGTTTAACTAATAAGTTATTGGGTCATTAGCGAAATAAATCAATCGAGCGGTATTGATCGAATTTGCAATCAAGTTCGAGACGCAAGTGCGAGGAGGATAGCCTTTATATAAACCAATCGCATGAAGAGGCGAGGTGTGATCATACCGAGCACTAATGCCGGATCCCATCGAACTCAAGTGAGTTAAGCGTGCTTGGACGAGAGAAGCACTAAGATGGGTGACCTCCTGGGAAGTTCTCGGGTTGCACCCCTATTCCTATTTTATTTCACATAATTTTTTTTACTTTTTGAAACATCGTTTAACTAATAAGTTATTGGGTCAGTAGCGAAATAAATCGATCGAAGCGGTATTCGGTCGAATTTGCAATCAAGTTCGAGGCGCAAGTGCGATGAGGGATAGCCTTTATATAAACAAATCGCGCAAGAGCTGACGAGTGTGATCATACTAGCACTAATACACCGGATCCCATCAGAATTTCGCAACTAAGCGTGCTTGGACGAGAGAAGCACTAGGATGGGTGACCTCTTGGAAAGTCCTCGTGCTGCACCCCTATTCCTATTTTATTTCATATAAATTTTATTTTACTTTTTGAAACATCATTTAACTAATAAGTTATTGGGTCACTAGCGAAATAAATCGATCGAAGCGGTATTCGGTCGAATTTGCAATCAAGTTCGAGGCGCAAGTGCGAAGAGGGATAGCCTTTATATAAACAAATCGCGCAAGAGCCGACGGGTGCGATCATACCAAACACTAATGCCGGATCCCATCGAACTCATGATTAAGCGTGCTTGGCGAGAGTAGTATTAGGATGGGTGACCTCTTGGGAAGTCCTCGTGTTGCACCCCTATTCCTATTTTATTTCATACAAATTTTATTTTACTTTTTGAAACATCGTTTAACTAATAAGTTATTGGATCACTAGCGAGATAAATCGATCGAAGCGGTATTCGGTCGAATTTGCAATCAAAGTTCGAGGCGCAAGTGCGATGAGGGATAGCCTTCATATAAACAAATCGCGCAAGAGCTGACGGGTGCGATCATACCAGCGCTAATGCACCGGATCCCATCAGAACTCCGCAGTTAAGCGTGCTTGGGCTAGAATAGTACTAGGATGGGTGACCTTCTGGGAAGTCCTCGTGCTGCACCCCTATTCCTATTTTATTTCATATAAATTTTATTTTACTTTTTGAAATATCGTTTAACTAATAAGTTACTGGGTTACTAGCGAAATAAATCGATCGAAGCGATATTCGGTCGAATTTGCAATCAAGTTCGAGGCGCAAGTGCGATGAGGGATAGCATTTATATAAACAAATCGCGCAAGAGCTAACGGGTGCGATCATACCAGCACTAATGCATCGGATCCCATCGAACTTCATGATTAAGCGTGCTTGGCGAGAGTAGTATTAGGATGGGTGACCTCTTGGGAATTCCTCGTGTTGCACCTATTCTTATTTTATTTCATATAAATTTTATTTTACTTTTTGAAACATCGTTTAACTAATAAGTTATTGGGTCACTAGCGAAATAAATCGATCGAAGCGGTATTCGGTCGAATTTGCAATCAAGTTCGAGGCGCAAGTGCGAGGAGGGATAGCCTTTATATAAACAAATCGCGCAAGAGCTAACGGGTGCGATCATACCAGCACTAATGCACCGGATCCCATCAGAACTTCGCAGTTAAGCGTGCTTGGACGAGAGAAGCACTAGGATGGGTGACCTCCTGGGAAGTTCTCGTGTTGCACCCCTATTCCTATTTTATTTCATATAAATTTTATTTTACTTTTTGAAACATCGTTTAACTAATAAGTTATTGGGTCACTAGCGAAATAAATCGATCGAAGCGGTATTCGGTCGAATTTGCAATCAAGTTCGAGGCGCAAGTGCGATGAGGATAGCATTTGTATAAACAAATCGCAAGAAGCTAGCAGATGCGATCATACCAAGCACTAATGCGTGGATCCCGTCGAACTCTGCGATTAAGCGTGCTTAGGCGAGTAGTATTAGGATGGGTGACCTCTAGGAATTCCTCGTGTTGCACCCTATTTCTATTTTATTTCATATAAATTTTGTTTTACTTTTGAAACATCGTTTAACTAATAAGTTATTGGGTCACTAGTGAAATAAATCGATCGAAGGGTATTCGGTCGAATTTGCAATCAAGTTCGAGGCGCAAGTGCGATGAGGGATAGCCTTTATATAAACAAATCGCGCAAGATCTGATGGGTGCGATCATACCAGCACTAATCCACCGGATCCCATCGAATTTCTGCAGTTAAGCGTGCTTGGGTGGCGAGTAGTACTAGGATGGGTGACTTCAGGAAGTCTTCGTGTTGCACCCCTATTCCTATTTTATTTCATATAAATTTAATTTTACTTTTTGAAACATCGTTTAACTAATAAGTTATTGGGTCACTAGCAAAATAAATCGATCGAAGCGATATTCGGTCGAATTTGCAATCAAGTTCGAGGCGCAAGTGCGATGAGGGATAGCCTTTATATAAACAAATCGTGCAAGAGCTGATGGGTGCGATCATACCAGCACTGATGCACCGAATCCCATCAGAACTCCGCAGTTAAGCGTGCTTGGGCGAGAGTAGTACTAGGATGGGTGACCTCCTGGGAAGTCCTCGTGTTGCACCCCTATTCCTATTTTATTTCATATAAATTTTATTTTACTTTTGGAAACATCGTTTAACTAATAAGTTATTGTATCACTAGCGAAATAAATCGATCGAAGCCGTATTCGGTCGAATTTGCAATCAAGTTCGAGGCGCAAGTGCAAGGAGGGATAGCCTTTATATAAACAAATCGCGCAAGAACTGACAGGTGCGATCATACCAGCACTAATGCAACGGATCCCATCAGAACTCCGCAGTTAAGTGTGCTTGGGCGAGAGTAGTACTAGGATGGGTGACCTCAGGAAGTTCTCGGTTTGCACCTTATTCTATCTTATTTCATATAAATTTTATTTTACTTTTTGAAATATCGTTTAACTAATAAGTTATTGGGTCACTAGCGAAATAAATCGATCGAAGCGGTATTCGGTCGAATTTGCAATCAAGTTCGAGGCGCAAGTGCGATGAGGGATTGCATTTATATAAACAAATCGCGTAAGAGCTAATGGGTACGATCATACCAGCACTAATGCACCGGATCCCATCAGAACTTCGCAGTTAAGCGTGCTTGGGGGAGAGTAGTACTAGGATGGGTGACCTCCTGGGAAGTCCTCATGTTGCACCCCTATTCCTATTTTATTTCATATAAATTTTATTTTTCTTTTTGAAACATCTTTTAACTAATAAGTTATTGGGCCACTAGCGAAATAAATCGATCAAAACGGTATTCGGTCGAATTTGCAGTCAAGTTCGAGGCGCAAGTGCGAGAAGGGATAGCCTTTATATAAACAAATCGCAAGAGAGCGAGTGCGATCATGCAAGCACTAATGCGGATCCCATCGAACCCAGCGATTTAAGCGTGCTTGGGCGAGAGAAATACTAGGATGGGTGACCTCCTGGGAAGTCCTCGTGTTGCACCCCTATTCCTATTTTATTTCATATAAATTTTCTTTTACTTTTTGAAACATCGTTTAACTAATAAGTTATTGGGTCACTAGCGAAATAAATCGATCGAAGAGGTATTCGGTCCAATTTGCAATCAAGTTCGAGGCGCAAGTGCGAGGAGGGATAGCATTTATATAAACAAATTGCGCAAGAGTTGAAGGTGCGATCATACCAGCACTTATGCAGGATCCCATCGAATTTCATGATTAAGCGTGCTTGGGCGAGAAGTAGTACTAGGATGGGTGACCTCTTGGGAAGTCCTCTTGTTGCACCCTTATTCCTATTTTATTTCATATAATTTTTTTTTACTTTTGAAACATCGTTTAACTAATAAGTTATTGGGTCATTAGCGAAATAAATCGATCGAAGCGGTATTCGGTCGAATTTGCAATCAAGTTCGAAGCGCAAGTCGATGAGGATAGCCTTTATATAAACAAATCGCAAGAGCCGACGAGTGCAATCATACTAAGACTAATACACCGGATCCCATCGAACTCGGAGTTAAGCGTGCTTGCGCGAGAAGAAGCACGAGGATGGGTGACCTCGCAGGAAGTTCTCGTGTTGCACCCTATTCCTATTTTATTTCATATAAATGTTATTTTACTTTTGAAACATCGTTTAACTAATAAGTTATTGGGTCAGTAGCGAAATAAATCGATCGAAGCGGTATTCGGTCGAATTTGCAATCAAGTTCGAGGCGCAAGTGCGATGAGGGATAGCCTTTATATAAACAAATCGCGCAAGAGCTGACGAGGTGTGATCATACTAGCACTAATGCACCGGATCCCATCAGAACTCCGTAGTTAAGCGTGCTTGCGCGAGAGTAGTACTAGGATGGGTGACCTCCTGGGAAGTCCTCGTGCTGCACCCCTATTCCTATTTTATTTCATATAAATTTTATTTTACTTTTTGAAACATCGTTTAACTAATAAGTTATTGGGTCACTAGCGAAATAAATCGATCGAAGCGGTATTCGGTCGAATTTGCAATCAAGTTCGAGGCGCAAGTGCGATGAGGGATAGCCTTTATATAAACAAATCGCGCAAGAGCTGATGGGTGCGATCATACCAGCACTAATGCATCGGATCCCATCAGAATTCTGCAGTTAAGCGTGCTTGGGTGGCAGGAGTACTACGATGGGTGACCTCTTGGGAAGTCCTCCTGTTGCACCCCTATTCCTATTTTATTTCATATAAATTTTATTTTACTTTTTGAAACATCGTTTAACTAATAAGTTATTGGGTCACTAGTGAAATAAATCGATCGAAGCGATATTCGGTCGAATTTGCAATCAAGTTCGAGGCGCAAGTGCGATGAGGGATAGCCTTTATATAAACAAATCGCAAGAGCCGACAGGTGCGATCATTCGGCACTAATGCGGATCCCATCGAACTCATGATTAAGCGTGCAGGCGAGAGTAGTATTAGGATGGGTGACCTCCAGGAAGTCCTCGTGTTGCACCCCTATTCCTATTTTATTTCATATAAATTTTATTTTACTTTTGGAAACATCGTTTAACTAATAAGTTATTGTATCACTAGCGAAATATATCGATCGAAGCCGTATTCGGTCGAATTTGCAACCAAGTTCGAGGCGCAAGTGCAAGGAGGGATAGCCTTTATACAAACAAATCGCGCAAGAGCTGACGGGTGCGGTCATACCAGCACTAATGCAACGGATCCCATCGAATTTGCGACTAAGCGTGCTTGGGCGAGTAATACTAGGATGGGTGACCTCGCAGGAAGTTCTCGTCTTGCACCCTATTCTATTTTATTTCATATAAATTTTATTTTACTTTTTGAAACATCGTTTAACTAATAAGTTATTGGGTCACTAAGCGAAATAAATCGATCGAGCTTATATTGATCGAATTTGCAATCAAGTTCGAGGCGCAAGTGCGATGAGGATTGCGCTTTATATAAACAAATCGCGCAAGAGCAAATCGAGTGCGATCATACCAAAGACTAATGCACCGGATCCCATCGAACTTGCGATCTAAGCGTGCTTGGGGAGAGTAGTACTAGGATGGGTGACCTCCAGGAAGTCCTCGTGTTGCACCCTATTCTATTTTATTTCATATAAATTTTATTTTACTTTTTGAAACATCGTTTAACTAATAAGTTATTGGGACACTAGCGAAATAAATCGATCGAAGCGGTATTAGATTTCGAATTTGCAATCAAGTTCGAGGCGCATGTGCGAGGAGGATAGCCTTTATATAAACAAATCGCGCTTAATCCGGAAGGCGAGAGAAGCACTAGGAGACCTTGGAAGTTCTCGGGTTGCTATTTTATTTCACATAATTTTATTTTACTTTTGAAACATCGTTTAACGGATCGATCCATCGAACTTCGAGGCGCAAGCGATGAGGATTAAGCGTGCTTAGCACTAATGCGATCCCAGAGAAATACTAGGATGGGTGACCTCCTGGGAAGTCCTCGTGTTGCACCCCTATTCCTATTTTATTTCATATAAATTTTCTTTTACTTTTTGAAACATCGTTTAACTAATAAGTTATTGGGTCACTAGCGAAATAAATCGATCGAAGAGGTATTCGGTCCAATTTGCAATCAAGTTCGAGGCGCAAGTGCGAGGAGGGATAGCATTTGTATAAACAAATCGCGCAAGAGTTGAAGGGTGCGATCATACCAGCCCTAATGCACTGGATCCCATCAGAACTCCGCATTTAAGCGTGCTTGGGCGAGAGTAGTACTAGGATGGGTGACCTCCTGGGAAGTCCTCGTGTTGCACCCTTATTCCTATTTTATTTCATATAAATTTTATTTTACTTTTTGAAACATCGTTTAACTAATAAGTTATTGGGTCACTAGTGAAATAAATCGATCGAAGCGGTATTCGGTCGAATTTGCAATCAAGTTCGAGGCGCAAGTGCGATGAGGGATAGCATTTATATAAACAAATCGCGCAAGAAGGCGATGGGTGCGATCATACAAGCACTAATGCATGGATCCCATCGAACTCTGCGATTAAGCGTGCTTGGGTGAGAGTAGTACTACGATGGGTGACCTCAGGAAGTCCTCATGTTGCACCCTATTCTATTTTATTTCATATAAATTTTATTTTACTTTTTGAAACATCGTTTAACTAATAAGTTATTGGGTCACTAGCGAAATAAATCGATCGAAGCGATATTCGGTCGAATTTGCAATCAAGTTCGAGGCGCAAGTGCGAAGAGGGATAGCCTTTATATAAACAAATCGCATGCAAGAGTTGAGCAGGTGCGATCATACCGACACTAATGCACCGGATCCCATCGAACTCCTTGATTAAGCGTGCTGGGCGAGAGTAGTATTAGGATGGGTGACCTCACAGGAAGTCCTCGTGTTGCACCTATTTCTATTTTATTTCATATAAATTTTATTTTACTTTTGAAACATCGTTTAACTAATAAGTTATTGGGTCACTAGCGAAATAAATCGATCGAAGCGGTATTCCGGTCGAATTTGCAATCAAGTTAGGCGCGCAAGTGCGATGAGGATAGCCTTTATATAAACAAATAGCGCAAGAGGCGGGTGCGATCATACAAGCACTAATGCACCGGATCCATCAATTTATTGCAGATTAAGAGTGCTTGGATGAGAGAAGCACTAGGATGGGTGACCTCAGGAAGTTCTCGTGTTGCACCCCTATTCCTATTTTATTTCACATAATTTTATTTTGCTTTTTGAAACATCGTTTAACTAATAAGTTATTGGGTCATTAGCGAAATAAATCAATCGAAGCGGTATTGATCGAATTTGCAATCAAGTTTGGCGCAAGTGCGATGAGGATAGCATTTATATAAACAAATTCGCAAACTAGCAGGTGCGATCATACTGAGCACTAATGCGGATCCCATCGAATGCCAGCGATTAAGCGTGCTTGCGAGAGTAGTACTAGGATGGGTGACCTCACAAGTTCCTCGTGTTGCACCCCTATTCCTATTTTATTTCATATAAATTTTATTTTACTTTTTGAAATATCGTTTAACTAATAAGTTATTGGGTCACTAAGCGAAATAAATCGATCGAAGCGATATTGATCGAATTTGCAATCAAGTTCGGCGCAAGTGCGATGAGGATAGCCTTTATATAAACAAATCGCGCAAGAGCTAGCAGGTGCGATCATACCAAAGACTAATCGTGGATCCCATGAACTTATTTATTAAGCGTGCTTGGCGAGTAGTACTAGGATGGGTGACCTCGCAGGAATTCCTCGTGTTGCACCCTATTCTTATTTTATTTCATATAAATTTTATTTTACTTTTTGAAACATCGTTTAACTAATAAGTTATTGGGTCACTAAGCGAAATAAATCGATCGAAGCGGTATTGGTCGAATTTGCAATCAAGTTCGAGGCAAGTGCGAAGAGGATAGCCTTTATATAAACAAATCGCGCAAGAAGCAGGTGCGATCATACCGGCACTAATGCGGATCCCATCGAAACCTGCAGATTAAGCGTGCTTGGGCGAGAGAAGTATTAGGATGGGTGACCTCTTGGAAGTCCTCGTGTTGCACCCCTATTTCTATTTTATTTCATAAAATTTTATTTTACTTTTTGAAACATCGTTTAACTAATAAGTTATTGGGTCATTAGCGAAATAAATCGATCGAGCGGTATTGATCGAATTTGCAATCAAGTTCGGCATAAGTGCGATGAGGATAGCCTTTATATAAACAAATAGCGCAAGAGGCGTGAGTGTGATCATACTAGCACTAATGCGGATCCCATCGAATTTGTGACTAAGCGTGCTTGGACGAGAGAAGCACTAGGATGGGTGACCTCTTGGAAAGTCCTCGTCTTGCACCCTATTCTATTTTATTTCATATAAATTTTATTTTACTTTTTGAAACATCGTTTAACTAATAAGTTATTGGGTCATTAGCGAAATAAATCAATCGAAGCGGTATTGATCGAATTTGCAATCAAGTTCGAGGCGCAAGTGCGATGAGGATAGCTTTATATCAACAAATCGCGAAGCGGCAATGTGGTGGAGAGTGCGATCATACCACTAATGCCGGATCCCATGAACTCATGATTAAGCGTGCTGGCGCGAGTAGTATTAGGATGGGTGACCTCGCAGGAAGTCCTCGTGTTGCACCTATTCTATTTTATTTCATACAAATTTTATTTTACTTTTTGAAACATCGTTTAACTAATAAGTTATTGGATCACTAGCGAGATAAATCGATCGAAGCGGTATTGATCAATTTGCAATCAAAGTTGGTATAAGTGCGATGAGGATAGCCTTCATATAAACAAATCGGCGCAAGAGGCGGCAGGTGCGATCATCGAGCACTAATGCATCGGATCCCATCGAACTCCGTAGATTAAGCGTGCTTGGGCTAGAGTAGTACTAGGATGGGTGACCTACAGGAAGTCCTCATGCCGCACCTCTATTCTATTTTATTTCATATAAATTTTATTTTACTTTTGAAATATCGTTTAACTAATAAATTCTTTGGGTTACTAGCGAAATAAATCGATCGAAGCGATATTGATCGAATTTGCAATCAAGTTCGAGGCTTGAAGTGCGATGAGGATCGCCTTTATATAACCAAATCGCGCAAGAAGTGAAGGTGCGATCATACGGCACTAATCGTGGATCCCATCGAACTTATTTATTAAGCGTGCTTGGCGAGGTAGTACTAGGATGGGTGACCTCGCAGGAATTCCTCGTGTTGCACCCCTATTCTTATTTTATTTCATATAAATTTTATTTTACTTTTGAAACATCGTTTAACTAATAAGTTATTGGGTCACTAAGCGAAATAAATCGATCGAGCGGTATTTGGTCGAATTTGCAATCAAGTTCGAGGCGCAAGTGCGATGAGGATAGCCTTTATATAAACAAATCGCGCAAGAAGCGACAGGTGTGATCATACTAGCACTAATGCAGGATCCCATCGAACTTTGTGAGTTAAGCGTGCTTGCGTGAGAGTAGCACTAGGATGGGTGACCTCGCGAGAAGTCCTCGTGTTGCACCTATTCTATTTTATTTCATATAAATGTTATTTTACTTTTTGAAACATCGTTTAACTAATAAGTTATTGGGTCATTAGCGAAATAAATCGATCGAGCGGTATTGGTCGAATTTGCAATCAAGTTCGAGGCGCTGAAGTGCGATGAGGATAGCATTTGTATAAACAAATCGCGCGAGAGCGAGTGCGATCATACCGGCACTAATGCAATGGATCCCATCGAATTCTGCGATTAAGCGTGCTTGGCGAGAGTAGTACTAGGATGGGTGACCTCACAGGAATTCCTCGTGTTGAACCCTATTCTATTTTATTTCATATAAATTTTGTTTTACTTTTTGAAACATCGTTTAACTAATAAGTTATTGGGTCACTAGCGAAATAAATCGATCGAAGCGGTATTGATTGAATTTGCAATCAAGTTCGAGGCGCAAGTGCGATGAGGATAGCCTTTATATAAACAAATCGCAAGAGATCGATGGGTGCGATCATACCGGCACTAATCCACCGGATCCCATCGACTTTGCGATTAAGCGTGCTTGGGTGGAGTAGTACTAGGATGGGTGACTTCAGGAAGTCTTCATGTTGCACCCTATTCTATTTTATTTCATATAAATTTTATTTTACTTTTGAAACATCGTTTAACTAATAAGTTATTGGGTCACTAGCAAAATAAATCGATCGAGCGATATTCGTTCGAATTTGCAATCAAGTTCGAGGCGCAAGTACGAAGAGGATAGCCTTTATATAAACAAATCGTGCAAGATCGATGGGTGCGATCATTAAAGCACGAATGCGGATCCCATCGAACTCTGCGATTAAGCGTGCTTAGGCGAGAGTAGTATTAGGATGGGTGACCTCCAGGAAGTCCTCGTGTTGCACCCTATTTCTATTTTATTTCATATAAATTTTATTTTACTTTTTGAAACATCGTTTAACTAATAAGTTATTGTATCACTAGCGAAATAAATCGATCGAAGCGGTATTGATCGAATTTGCAATCAAGTTAGAGGCGCAAGTGCGAGGAGGATAGCCTTTATATAAACAAATAGCGCAAGAGCGGCGGTGCGATCATACTAGCACTAATGCAGCGGATCTCATCGAATTTCATGATTAAGTGTGCTTGGGCGAGAGTAGTACTAGGATGGGTGACCTCGCAGGAAGTTCTCGGTTTGCACCCTTATTCTATTTTATTTCATATAAATTTTATTTTACTTTTTGAAATATCGTTTAACTAATAAGTTATTGGGTCACTAGCGAAATAAATCGATCGAAGCGGTATTCGGTCGAATTTGCAATCAAGTTCGAGGCGCAAGTGCGATGAGGGATTGCATTTATATAAACAAATCGCGTAAGAGCTAATGGGTACGATCATACCAGCACTAATGCACCGGATCCCATCAGAACTTCGCAGTTAAGCGTGCTTGGGGGAGAGTAGTACTAGGATGGGTGACCTCCTGGGAAGTCCTCATGTTGCACCCCTATTCCTATTTTATTTCATATAAATTTTATTTTTCTTTTGAAACATCTTTTAACTAATAAGTTATTGGGCCACTAGCGAAATAAATCGATCAAAACGGTATTCGGTCGAATTTGCAGTCAAGTTCGAGGCGCAAGTGCGAGAGGATAGCCTTTATATAAACAA